>VKOC01047484.1:0-28908 GCA_009364415.1 Spea multiplicata
TCCTAGCGACTGATCCTCCCGGTGATTGGGCTCCGAGACCGCAGCGGCGTAAGCGGAATCGACAACGAGACGACGCAAGTACATAGGCTTTCACTCCACGACGGCCTTCTCCTAGTGAGGTGTGCCGTATTTACCGTCTCCACGTGTATCCTTCGTGGTTTTTGTTCCCACTGTGGGTATATGCCTGGCCCAGGTCTACCTCCTGGCTGTTCTAGGTGCCTGCTTCCCTACGGAGAGTTTCCGCCTTGTGACCGCCCTATTGCTTTTGCTGGTATGTATGGTGCTCCATACTCACCCTGCTCGTTGCGGGCCCCGTAGGCGCCTGCGTTTACGTGCCACCTGTGGGTTACCTGGACCGCTACATTCCTCCTGCTTCTTGGACGATGCCTGCGCGTGTCCTTGGGGACGTGAGCACTTACCTGGGACCTTGGTGCCGTATTACTTCCATTCGTCTGACAAGCTGCCTGCGGCGTTACGGATGTCTCCGCTGCTTTTGGTTTACACGGACACGTTCGTCATTTGTTTTTTCTTCCTATTTTCTCTTTTTTGCGCCGAAGGTTGGAGATATGCGTCGGTTTTATGTTATTTGTGTCAGGGGCAGGCGCCGCGTTGCTTTTTTGTTTATCTTTTTTTTTTTTTTTCCAGTAAAGTTGCTATGCCTCTGCTGGGCTCGTAATGACCGCAGATGGGTTGCAGAGCGCTGGGTTGGTGGCCTTTCCTCATTGCTACGGGTGGGGTGTGTGGTTCCCCGACATTCACCGTTAGCTCCATGTTCATTTTAGTCATTCTCTATTTTTCTGTTGCACAACTCCGTGTGTTTCTAGTTTGCATAACGCCCCCGGAGCCCACTCACTTCCCTCTCTTTGAGGGGTGAAGTTGTAGTTCTCGGACCTCTCTGAGGTCCATGGCTCATTATTCGATGCCTAGGCATCCAGTGTCCTTACTTTTGTTTTGTTTACATGTTTTTAATTTTCAGTTGTTTTTGTGTAGATTGTTGTTTCTCCGGGATGGTGTGGGTTGTGGCGAGTTTCTCCGGATGTCCGTTACATGACACCTGATTTGATTCGAGTGACCTCTCTGAATGTTAGAGGCTTAAATAAGCCCCAACACCGTTCTAAAGTCCTATACACTTTGCAGTCCCTCCACACACATATTGCCTTTTTGCAAGAAACGCACTTTATACATTCCAAGGAATTTAAACTCACTAACAAGTACTATACGCACGCCTTTTTTTCCAGCTCCCCCAATTCCAAAACTAAAGGCGTCGCTATCCTCCTTCACAAATCGATTCCCTTTCGCCCCCTGGACATCTGGAGGGATTCGGAGGGACGGGCTATTTTTCTGAAGGGTTATGTTGGTAACCAAAAGGTTACACTCGGCAATGTTTATTCCCCAAACTGTAACCAATCTGCCTTTCTGTGTGGTGTGTTGGCCAAGCTCGCTGATTTCCGTGAAGGGTTGACGGTCTTTGGTGGGGATCTGAACATGATACTTGATCCCGTGAGAGATTCGTCTGCGCGGTCTTCCCACATCCCCTTTTCCAAAATCAAGAAGGTTAGGAAATGGCTACATCTCAACCAGTTGGTTGATGTTTGGAGGTCGCAACACCCGACGGTTAGGGATTATACTTTTTATTCTCACCTACACGCTAGATATACCAGGATTGATGCCTTATTCCTCTCACACCATCACTTGTTGCATTTACACTCCTCGGCCATAGGCATTCAATCGTTAAGTGACCATGCTCCGGTGCACTTCACGTTGAGACTCGCCTCCTCCCCGCACCGACCGTGGTGTTGGCGACTTAATGAAAATATCTTAGACAATCCCTCCTGCTTGTCAGATCTATCACAACACATACGTAACTATTTCACGGAAAATATTTCGGAGGAAGTTCCGTTCCCTACGGTTTGGGAAGCCCACAAAGCGGTCATCAGGGGTCACCTAATAAAGATGGGTTCCGTACTTAAGAACTTACGTCTGGCTGAGGTCGTTTCGCTGACCAGGCAGATTCATCAGTTGGAACAAAACCATAAATCCTCTTTGGCCCCAGCAGTGCTAGAACAGCTGCACTCCCTTCGGGAGCAGCTAGCTTCGCTTTTGGACTCCACTACGAAACGCCATTTCTTATTGACCAGGAAGGCATTTTATGAGATGGGCGATAAACCCGGTAAAATGTTGGCCAGAGCTCTTAGGGCACAACGGGCGGCCACCTATATTCCCAAAGTGAGAGACCAGGGGGCTCGGTTCACTATGAGTCTAGACAGATTGCCAAGTGTTTCCATGCCTATTATAAGTCCCTGTACAATCTCCCCCCGCCGGAGCGGGCCACCCCCATGTATCGTGATGCTTTAGAAGCGTATTTAACGAAACACGCTCCGCGGCGGCTGACTCCGGAGGCTAGGGAGTTGTTAAATGCTCCTGTCTCTGAGGAGGAAGTTGCAAATGCTCTTAAACTTACCCCAAGTGGCAAGTCCCCGGGACCAGACGGCTTCACCGTTGGTTACTATAAGCGCTTGTTGCCTGTTTTGGGTCCACAATTGGTGTCACTTTTTAATTCTCTGGCTTCGGCTACGGGACTGGCCCCTCAATCTAATCTGGCCTATATCACGGTCATTCCCAAACCTGGAAAAGATCCGGAACAATGTTCCAGTTACCGTCCGATTTCCTTGATTAATTCGGATGTTAAGCTTTTGGCGAAGGTCATGGCCATGCGCCTTCAGATTTACATCCCCTCGTTGATCCATGGGGATCAGGTCGGCTTTGTCCCCGGCAGGGAGGCCAGGGATAATACAATTCGGATCCTTAATTTATTGACGTATGCCCGCAATCATAAACTTCCCTTGACGCTTGTCTCCATGGACGCCGAAAAGGCATTTGATAGGGTGGCCTGGCCTTATCTGTTTCGGGTCTTGGAGACCGTGGGCATTGGGGGTAATTTCCTGAATCAAATTAAGGCCCTTTATTCTAACCCCACCGCTCAGGTTAGGGTGAATGGGATCCTCTCGGATCCGTTTTGCCTTGAAAACGGTACCCGTCAGGGTTGCCCCCTGTCCCCCCTCCTCTTTATCATAGCGTTGGAACCGCTTGCCAATGCGATTCGGGCCAATGAGGACATCACAGGTTGTGAGGTCTCGCGGGTTACTCATAAGCTGGCAGCTTATGCTGACGATTTACTTTGTGTACTCACGAATCCTTTTCACTCCCTCCATCATGTTGCTAGAGAATTGGGGGCTTTTGGTGACCTCTCTAACTTTAAAATAAACGTCCAAAAATCGGAAATTCTGGGGGTGAATATACCAGCTCGCTTGCGGGCACTGATTATTGGTGCTTTCCCATTTCGGTGGCAAACGCAGGCCATTAAATATCTCGGCTTGTGGATTCCTGCGGACCTCTCCAAACTTGCCTCGCTGAACTATGATACGCTTTTGTCCTCCGTGACCGCTGATCTTCGTAGGTGGGCGATGCCTCATGTTTCCTGGTTTGGCCGTGTGGGGGTTCTCAAAATGAACGTTCTCCCCAGGTTTCTCTATCTTTTTCAGTCCTTACCCATTTTTCTGCCTCGCTCTTATTTTGCCGCCTGTCGCAGACTTTTCACAGCATATGTTTGGGGGGCTCGTGCCCCGAGACTTGCTTACCAACACCTTATCAGACATAAAAATAGGGGGGGGTTTGGGCTTACCTAGTCTTGAGGGGTACTGGATGGCTTCCCACCTTCGTAGGGTGGTGGAGTGGTCGATTGGGGCGCCTAAGCAATGGGTTCATCTTGAGGGTTCCTTTTTCCTCTATCACATAGCGGCGGCCCCCTGGTTGCCTCCCCGTTATGGGAAATTGTTTGACGGTCCTCACCCTACTATATCTGCCTCAATGAAGGTTCTGCGCAGGTTGGCCAATAAACGGGTTTTAACCTCCATTCCAGGCCCGCTTTTTCCGTTGTCACATAACCCGGATCTCACTTCCCACATCCCCGCTACCCTTCTCCGGTCGTTAGCGTCTGAGCCCTCGGAGATTGTCCGAGTTTGCCGGGTTCTTCGGGGTGCAGATTTTCGGCCTCTGAATGATTTGGTGACTCCTCCGCAGGGGAACCACCCCTTTCGGCTGGTTTTTCTGTATCATCGCCTTAAGCATTATCTAGACACTATGTTACCGGACTCGCATCTTAGTAGACCGCTTACTAAATTTGAGCAACTATGTGTTGCTAAATCGGAACCTGCCCATCTTCTCTCGTGGCTCTATGCCCTGCTAACTGATGCTCAAGGCCCAACCAAGCCGTTTTATCTTAGTCTTTGGGAAAGGGATCTAACTTCGGCCTTCACAGACCCCGAATGGGATAAGATGATATGCCTCGCACATAAGGGTTCTATCTCCGCCAGAGTACAGGAATGCTCCTTTAAGCTGCTCTCCCGTTGGTACAAGGTACCGGTGGAACTACACAATTATCTCCCACAAATCTCGCCGTTGTGCTGGAGGTGCGGGATGGGGGAGGGCTCCTACCTCCATCTGTGGTGGGAATGTTGTGACATTCAAGCGTTCTGGCAGACGGTGATTGGGGTGATCAAGGAGGTGGTTGAGCCGGATTTTGTGGCTTCGCCGGAGGCGCTCTTGCTGCATCATACGCCCTCCTCTCTGGGCTCCTACAAAAGATCGTTGTTGATCCATCTCATCCAGGCGGCAAAAACTGTTATCCCAAGGTACTGGAAGAAAGTGGGGCCCCCTCCTATCAGGGCTTGGGTGTCTAGAGTTAACTTTATTGCACAAATGGAAGATTTGGTGGCGTCCTCTAAGGGGCAAGAATATAAGAATGGCCTCAAATGGCTTCCTTGGTCCATGTTTGTGGCCTCCCCTGGATTTTTAGGTATTTTCCCCCCCGGGACCGGTGACGAGCCGGGCTCGGGATAGGTATAGGCAGTCTCATGGCCTCTCACTGGGAGGTATCACTCATTAGCCTTCACTTACTCATACACACTCTGATTTAGCAACACTGACATCCTGGAGTTGTTTGTTCGAGTTATGTATTTCATTTGTTTTATTTCTATTTTGTTTCATTGTGCTCATGCCTGTAATTTTATACATGCTCATGTTTTCTTGTCATACGGTACTGACTTGCATGTGTGCGAATTGTTCTGTATTTTCTCATCTCTCCGCGTTACGCGATGTACTCATCTTGTCTTTTGTGTCCTCTGGACCCTGGTGTGCTTCTTCAACATTGTTATATGTACATTCTGAAACTTGTCTTCAGGCCTACCTTTAATAACGGAGATGTTGAATTAACAAACCAAGGTTTTTTTTCTTTCCTCCGTGCTGAAGAATGACTCTTCGTGAGTCCAGAGGCAGCTCCATCTTTTAACTATCCATACAATGTTTACTAATAAATAAAAAGGTTTGTTCTCATAATTGTTGCTGTCTATGAGTACTTCTTTCAAATTACTATCACCTTTAGTTAAAATGGTACTATTCCAAAAAGTCTACAATGCTGTGCTAATGAAACTTATTTTTGGACTACCAATTTGATTTTATGTCATTGAAATTTGGTGTTACTGTGAAATAGACATCAAATGTTTTAGTTATTTACTGTAAAAACACATCTAACTAATTTAACACATCTATCAAAACCAAAGCGTACGCAGTCGTTAGCTGAATGTGTTCAATGACAATAGCAAAAGGAACACCTTTGTCACCAACTTTCTGTGTGACACAGATCCAGACGGATATTGACAATGCCGGCCCCGGTACTATTGTTCTTGTCTCGTGTACCGTTTGCCGAAAAGTCGCTGCAAAAGTTCTTCTCCCAGCAAAACAGTACAAGTGGACAAAACCCCAAGTAACGTCCACCAGGGTACCCATGATCCTAACAGTGAGGAGGCTCCAGAATAAGTAGATAAATATGTTAAAATGATAGTTCTTGAGTATGCCAGGTGAAGTTTCTGAAACGACGCAAATACCACAGAGAATGGGAAAATCGTGCCTGGGGCACGATTCGCTAAATTAGTGAAGCCACAAAAAAACAAATGTAGTCAATCTCAGAATCACAACCAGAGCGGGACATCAGGCGGGCCAGAGGTCATACACTAGATGGCTAGTCAGATGAACAGGGGTTAAATTCCAGAGTGCGTAGTCAGGCGGACCGGGTCATACACAGGACGGAAACAAATTCGAATCGCTGAGCAAAAGGAAGGTCAGGAACGCCAAGGGTCGGGAACATGGCGAACAAAAATGCAACCAACTTGATATCAAAGCGAGGACCACGCCAGGGTAAAGAGAGTGGAACCTCCGGATTTTTTTAATCCTGCACCGGCTGAAGCCACGCTCCTCCAGCAGGGGAAGCTCTCGTGAGAGAGGATCCCTTGCCCGCCACTCTCCCCTTACCCCAGTTCTGTACCTGTTCCAGCCCCCACAACAGAGCCAAGACATGAAGTGGGTGGCTGAGCTTCTTTGCCTTTTTATATAAAGAGCTTTCTTTTACAACAGCTAACGCAATGTCCAAATATAACCAAGCATCTGTAATAAACAACCGTTTAAACCCAAAATCTTTATGCATGTCATTTTCATGACTTGATAGACACACAGAATTTGACCACAGATGCAAAAGGTTCATTTAAATAATGCCTTTGGAGACTTGTAATCTGAGGGAGTCTTAACTTTTGTAGGTATAGGTCTATTTCCTGCTCAGAATAGGTAGTTTCGGGTAGATTATATAGTGATTCATAATAATTAGCAAAACAGTTCGAGATAGCTTTTGGGGTTAAGAACTGGGACTTTCCCTCTATAATCTTCTTAATAATTTCAGATTTGCGTTTGGATTTCAACCTATTTGAAAGTGATTTCCCAATTCTATTATTAGTGTAATACCATTTTTGTTTTAGCTTAAAAAGCATCCAATTAATTTTATCCAGTTCCTTAGTATCTATTTCTTTCCTGACCTTTTTCATCTCCAGAAGTATAGAGGGAACTATGTTGTTTTTATTAGATAATTCTAGTTTAGCTAGTTTAATATAGAGTTTTGACAGGGAGAGACCCCGTTGCTTTTTCTCTCTAGATCCCATTTTAATTATTATTCCTCTGATGTAAGCCTTAAATGTGCACCATAATATGGTATCAGAAACTTCTCCATTTTCGTTTTGCTTCAAAAATTGTTGGGCCTCATTTCTCAATTCCTGTGTATTTGCTGGATCCTTTAATATAAATTCATTTAATCTCCAATTTCTTCTGATATTATAAACTGGATTATTAACGATCTCTAAAAATACTGGGGCGTGATCAGACCACGTGATATTCCCTATCTTAGAATTCTTTACTATCTCCAAGTATCTAGAATTAATCAAAAAATAGTCTATACGAGAATATGTGTGATGCCTATTTGAAAAAAAAGTATAATCTTTAATAGACGGGTGGAAAGTTCTCCAGCAATCAAAGAGAAATTTTTTTGTCAGAAGCTCTTGAATTCCAGGATAGGGTCTCGAACGTGCTCCGAGATCTGATTTTGGATATGTGCGATCAATCTTAGGGTCCTGGATATGATTGAAATCGCCACCAATCAGAAGGATACCCATCTGGACTTTATCTATTTTATTTATTATTGTCTCCAAAAATCGAGGTGAATTTCGATTGATTTTAACTATGCTTATCAAAAACCGTCCTCTAGTGTCTACCTCCTCAAAGATTATTTCTGTCTTCAGTTTATGTGAGAAAATGAATTCCACTCCTCTTTTCTTCTTGTTGCCCACTAAATTAGCTGATTGCACCAGTGGATATTTGCTAAATTTCCATAGATGTAAATGTGGTTTAATCCAGTGGGTTTCTTGGATAAACGCAATATCTATATTATTGTCCTGCAACATTGTGTAGAGTCTACCCCTTTTCTGCGGAGAATTTAGACCCTGGGCATTAAGAGTGCATAATTTAAGGGACATCCCACTTAGTTAACCGATGTAAAGCCTTGAGATCCTTAGGCCTCCCACTCACTAAACCCATTCTAACCCAGCAGGCATTCCATATCATCCACACCGTTAGAGTTAAAGCATACTCTTCCATATTACTAACTCCAACAATTCCTGTATCCACAACAGGAGCTGCATGAGGGAGGAGGGATTCCAAAAAAAAAAAAAAAGTTTATACACTCTGTAGCCAAGCATAAAAAATAGTAATGATATAAAAAAAATAATCAACCAACTAATTCCCCCTACTATATCTAACATATATCTTTGATTCCCCAGAAGAGAGGAGAGAAAAAAAAAAAGAAAAAGAATGAATATCTTGTGGATTTTAAAGAGAGAATCATATGTAGATGTGTTCCCCCATAGGGTGTGAATTATGTTTAATGCATCGTGTCTGAGGAAGATTATCCATGAGGACATATCGTCCTAGTAAATAATTATCGTGCTTCAAGTATTTCGGTAAGTGTGTCTGTGTACCTAAAATTTAGACCTACGATAAGAAGAAAAGAAAGAGAAAAAAGGAAAAAAAGAAGAAGAGAAGAAGAGAAAAAAGAAAAGAAAAAATATATATATATCATATATAGGTGTGTTCCCCTAATGGGTGAAAATTATATTTAATGTGTCGTGAGTGTGAAGACTTATCCAAGAGGATGTGTCATCCCTAATATTAAGGGGACTACTATGTGAATGGAAAAATATTTAAATGCAATAAGTGTATAGATAAATATGTGGATACATAATAATGTGTGAATACCTCATCTAATCTATAGAAGAAAAAATGCAAGTAAAAGGAATAAGAAAGAAAAAAAAATAAAACAAAGGAGAGTGAATGATACATAGATAAGTGGTGTTATCATTTTTAATAATATCATCACTGCTTAATGACAATGTTCATAACCCTTGTATTAATAGGTTGAGCGAGACTTAAAGCAAGAGAGAGAGAAAAAAAAAAAAAGGAAAAAGAGCGATTTAAGTCTCAGTGCTCTTCAGCATAAGACCCCAGAGAAGCATTTTCTCTCTTGCAGAGGCTTGGTCCTTAAGATGGTATAGATTATCTTCATAAAAAACTATGAGTGCCGTAGGGAAGCCCCATCTATACCAGATTTTATTGTCTCTTAATATTTGAGTGAGATTTTGAAAACTTTTTCTTAGAGTTCTTGTAGCCTGCGAGATGTCTGCGAAAACTTGAATATTCTTGAATTGATCCGGTCTGAGTTTATCTTTTCTAAGCTCTTGCATAATGACATTCTTAGTATAGTAATTTGAAAACCTTACAATTATATCTGCAGAGTAGGGGACATTCTGAGCTTTGAGTGTTCGGAGTCTGTGGAATCGTTCAAATGGAAATGATCCTAATTCATGAGGTGTAATAAAAAGCAGAAAAAAGTCTTTCAAAAATTGTTCCAAAGCATATGAGTCCGGAATTCCCCTTATTTTTACGTTGTTCCTCCGAGACCTGTCCTCCATATCTATAATTTTCAATTCCAGATCTTTGACTTTATTAGTTAATTCAGTATTTGCATATTGCAATGAGATGTTATCTTCCTGGATTTTTTTAATATTCATTTCTTGTTTAGCCATTGTTTCAGAAACATGGAGGACCTCTGTTCTGATTTGTGCTAAGTTATCCTCCAAATCGTGTTTGATTTTCCTATAGTATCCCTCCATTAGGTCTCTTATAAACTCCTGCGAGATTTCTTGGTGTACCGGTATCGGTGGAGAGATAGATATATCCTGTTGCTGGGGTTCTGTAGCTTTATGGGGTATTAAATCCCTTTGCTCAGCAGGTAAAGATCTTCTGTGGTCAGCTGATTGCATGTTTGATTTAGGAGAGCAAAAGATATTAATTGGTTTGTTTCTTTCTTGAGTTTTTTCTCTGTCTTTCTTAGGAGGCATATTGATCCAGAGAGTAGGACACAAGCTCAAAATTACTCAGCCTCAGATATATCTCTGCTCGCTCAATATGGCCGCTTGGGCCAGTTAGGGGCTAAGTAACGCACAACAATAATGTAGATATTACCAAACAATAGTGAGTAGTTGTGATTAGATAATAGAAGAAATACCTTATTATATCCTTTTTCACTAAATATGACTATTATTATAAATAGGTAGGACACAAATGTTCAGTAGTATTCAATAGTATTCAGACCAGTTCATTTATCTCTGGTAGATCGGTTCATTTGTCATCCAATAGAGCAGCTTGTTATTCCCTTTTTTACTCTGGATAGATCAGTACCATCAGTTACCATCATATAGGTAGTTCAAAGTGTTCAATAGTATTCACTAATATTCAATTCAGATCATTTATCAACCAATATATCCAAAAAAGTGTTTTCCTTTAATTGTGCTCATTAATACCAATGAGAACAGGTATTATTTAATGTTCAGCAGTATTCCGGAGTAGTGAGTTCAAAAAAAAAAAGAAAAAAAAAGAAAGAAAAACGAAATATAAACATATAAAGCTCACCACTCCGCTCCCTTGCCAGGACCCTTCTTTGTTTTGCGAAGATTCTCCTCTATACCATGTGGGGAACCTGGCAGTCACTGAGGGATTCTGCCGACAGGGGCTCTCTCAGCGGGAAGTCTGTGACGAGGCACTGTCCAGCGATCTCCGCATACCCCCCCAGCCTTCGTCTCGCCGCCACGAGCTTCTCCTCGTCTCAGCAAGGGACGATGCCGGGGATAAGAGCTGCCGACCGGGGATGGAGGACGACGGCCGCCGGGAGCCTGAGGGTGAGTAGAGGAGGCCCAAAAGCGAGGGCACAGCGCCAGGCAACTCGGGCAGCCCGAGTGAAAAAGGCCGAGCTCCAGAGCAGCGGCCGCTGTTTGCAAGGGCGCCGGTCGAGCCAGAGACACCGGGGGCCGCAAGGCGATCTCCACGAGTCGGGAGCAGGAGCAGGAACGCCGTAAATTTAGTGCGGTGGTGTGGTAAGGGTCAGCGGTCAGCGGTTACAGCTTGTGTCGGGAATGAGGAATCACCAGTCAGTCCCTCGTACGGATAGCACTCAGCTATCCACGGATCAGCCAGACCACCATTCACAGTAAACCAAGAAGAACTCTTTATTTACAAACTCACAGAACTTATATACAATCTCAATGCAATGTGTACCGAACCCAACCCCCAATCCCATCAGCCACATCCCATCACAAATCCCATCGGTATACAGGGGATGTATCAGGTGAGGGGATTAAGGGACACAATGGGTTTCCCCCACCTGTGTTATCCCCCCTGTAGTGCGGGTGCCGTCTGGGCAGACAGGGCTGTGCTGGCTGATTAAGAGCCCCAGCCAGACTATAGGATCGTCTCTTTGAAGGCTGGAGCTGAATCCACATCAGTCTCTGGGCCGGTTACACAATAAACATAATATAATATATTACCGGGTCACGGGATACAGAACCGGAAACAAAAGTGCTCCGTGACCCGGCTAAACTTCATATGACATATGAGCCAGCTAGCCTGGCCCTGTCACACTGCTGCTATGTGAACATCAGGCGGCCGCTGGCCTTAAAGTGCCAGCACCGTCCGATCAACACCAGACCGGCCCTGGCTGGGTATGAACCTCATTAGCCTCATTTATTGTACTAAATCCAAACATTAAAGCTTTTTTATTTTATTGAAAATGGCTCTATTTTATCCTTCCTTTGATCTGTCGGGGCGTAGCACGAGGTGCCTTTCCACATCCGTTCTAGACGTGGGAGGCATTAATACGGTGAGTAGGATTTTGTTACTCGGAGCAGGAAAGTCTTGCAGGGCGTCTCTTAGTCCGTTCCCCATGTGATTTCCCTGCAGTAAATCCGGCTCTCGCTGACGTTGATGTCGCGTTTTCGTGCTGGACTCCGGACACAAAGGTTCTGGGACCGGCCTGAGCTGCCATCAGATGCGCCGCGGGAAGTCGAATAATTACACATTTCGCTTTTTTAGCAACAATACACGTGATGACGTTTGTATCCACTTATAATTTAAACTTTTATTTTTTTATAAATTGTGTTAATATTTACATGATTATGTCGTACGCTGCTTCATGTGATGCACTCAGGGGCCTGAACTCCAACAGGCTTCCAGGTCATCAGAAGCATCTTCACGACTATTGTATATGTAGAGTTATATATCTGCCCCAAATCAGGGTTATTACTGTAAGTGTAAGGCACGTACCGCCCAGCGTACGGTACGTGCCATTCAAGGTCCGGGACTTACCTCTTGTGGCAGACCGTGTCTGCTCGCGGCAGGTTCCGAGTCCTGTCCACGCGGGGAGCTGGGGAACACGCCAGCGACGCGGTTCAGGTCCCCACGAAGGGGGCGGCGCTCCAGCACGCCGCCCTAAGTTCCTCTCCTCCTGCTAACAGTGTGCAGGAGGGAGGGGGAGGAGGGGGGATAGAGGCTTCCCCTGGAGAGAGGTGGTTGGTGGTTCGTGGCGGAACAGAGGGTGGAGATCCAGACGTGACGTCAGACGCCAGGTCTGGGATCTCTATAAAACCCTCAAGCTCCCTTATGTCGGCGCTCAGATATTCTGAGACGCTCTGTGCCCTACACAGCGTCCCCAGTACTGTGCTCCTCAACCTATTTGTTTCCTGATTGATCTGTTACCTGACCCTTGCCTGTGACCTGTTTACGCTACATTGCTGCCTGGACCTGACCCTTGCCTGTGACCTGTCTACGCTATTTGGCGTACTGCCTCTACCTGATTTAGCTACTGTGCCCTATTTTTAGAACATGTTGAGTTTGTAACACCCCCAAATTAGTTACAAACACCGTAACCTGGACTGTAAGGGTGGAAATGGCTACGTGTCCAGGAGTAACACGTGACTCTTTGTGTTCCAGCACTCATAGGATCAGTTCTAAGATTCATAGCTCCCAACAGACACATCACTCACAGGACATTCATATCTTCCAGTCTGCCCACTTCATGGTCTTATCCTGCCCCTCCTTACCCCTAAGAAAGGGACCCTGATTTGGACACCTGGAGATTTGGAGGCTGTGCAGATTTCCACCCCCTAGTGCTGTAATATAACCCCCTGCGCTATATACATTAAGATATCCCCCCCAGCACCGTATACAGTAATAACCTCCCAGAGCTGTATTCCAATAAATTCCCTTTATCTGCAGACCTGGACGCTGCCATTGTTGTCTACTATATCAACTGCAACTGCTTTAAAAAGAAAACAGCTAAATATTTTTTGTTAAAAAATTTGTTTAAAAGGGACAGAGCAAGATTTTGAAAATGCAATTTTAATCTGATATTAATAAACAACATTGTTGGGTTACCGTTATTTCCGTTTATTAATAAACATGAAGGATGCAGCTTTGGTCGCCTGTCCTTGGAGTCACATTTGGCTGGAAAGCAGCTGCTCCCAATGCATTCTGCCCTCGCGGCTCTGTTCACAAGTCACATATAATAATGTAAGAGGTTTTATTAAATGCTGGAACGAAACCTAGTCTTACCGCAGATATGGCAGTTCCCCATCAAACGGAAAAGTGCGACTTAAATGTTAATGTATTTGTAAAATATTTGTTGACATCATTTTATACAAAACAAGAGATATGAATAAAAAAATATATATTAAATGAATATTTCTTTATAAATCTGTTGTTTCCCATGAAAGGAGGAGAAATGTCATAAACTAGAGGGCCAAAGGCTTAGATGTAACATAATTAAGTTTTACTTTACTGAGCGTTGTAGATATATGGAACTGCCTCCAAGCAGAAGTGGTAGAGGCTTATACGGCGAGGGTACTTAACCCCTTCAAGACCGGGACGTACCTGGTACTTCCGGGTCACAGGTTAGCAGCAGACCGAGACGTACCAGGTACATTACCGCTGATACGCGATCCAGCGTCGCTTTGAACGCTGGGATCGCGAGGGGGCTGGCTGGGTGTTCCCAGCGATCAGTAGCAGCCACCCCCCTCAATTCCGTGCACCTGATCGCTTTGCAGCAAATCATGAGCACGGAATTTAAATATTTTAAAAAACACTGCGGTCTTCAAGGGAAGATGCAGTTTTCAAATGCCGGTCCAGAAGGGGTTAAACCAGAAATTGTTGCCATGTAAAACATATCTTCTCCTTTATTTGCTGCTCTATCACTTCACTATCAGACGTTAATAAGTGAAGTATCTCTGCCCTGTGCAGATGGTATTGTGTGAATAATGTGATCCCCGCAAAATGCTGCTTACACAAGACCCTTCAAAGGTTAAATTATTTGTTTCTCCTCCGTTGGAGAATGACAGTAGTAAGCAAATAAGCAGTTTTACTATTTGAAAAAAAAATCACAGACAACGATTATGAGAATAATAAAACTTTATTATATAATAAAAACATTTTCTATTTAAACGACCATAAAGCAGGTCGAGGAGGGGGCCACCTCTGGACTCACAAAGAGTCATTCCCCAGCACGCAGGAAAGGAAAAACCTCCAGCTTTTCCTCTAGCTTTGGAGGAAACCTTTTGAGAAGCCATGGCTGGGAGAATTGCCCTTCCCTCTGGGCATTAAGTGGTTAATTCTATCTTGTGAATGGGGCAAAAATAAATTCAAAATTAAATATAAATAAATGATCACAAACATCGATCTGCAGGTTACAATCTTCAGAGCTCTGCTGGGATCCCGACACTCTGCGAATCTCTTTGCCGGAGAGCCGACAAACCGCAGATCTCTTTGTCGGGTGGCCAGCAGTTTCTTCAGCTACCTGCCTGTTCTCTCCTATTCACTCTTTTGGCTGCTTCTTGCCTCGTTTTATGGTGCTTGCCTATTCTTTCCTGCTTCCACTCCACAAAAACGCATTTGTTCTTCACCCCTAGTTTGCTGCCCCGCCTATTCCTCTTCACAGTATGCTGCTGCTGCCTGTCTATCCTCCTCCCCCCAATTTATTGCTGAATTCCTACCCCACCTTTCCCTGTCTGCCTATTAATTCCTGCTTGTTCCCCCTCTGTCTGCTGCCTGTCTATACCTTCCTGTATGCCCATTCTGCTTACTATGTTTTTCCCCAATCTTTGGCCGCATGCCTTTTCTCAGCTAATTAAATGCCACATTGCTGTTGCCCTCTAGTATGCTGCCTCCTGCTTATCACTGCCCAGTCTGTTGCTTCCTCACTACCCCTCCTGCCTCTTCCTTCCCCTCCCAGTTTTCTACTGCCTACATGTACATTCCGTATGCTGCCTACTTATTCCACCAGACTTCTGCCTCTTGCCTGTTACTCCTTAGTAAGCTAAGAAATGCTTGTTATCCTCCTATCTGTCTGACTGTCCCCTCTCCCAGTCTGCTGCCGCCTGACTGCTCCCTTGCTCAGTCTGCTACTGTCTGCCTAATCCTCCACAGTATGTTGCTGCCTGGCTGTACCCCCTCCTGTTTAAGGGCTGCCTATTCCCCTGTTGGTGTATTGCTGACTGAAAAAATAAATTACAGTAGACTGGGGGAGCAGCCCTGTCTGCTGTCCCTGCCTGTTCTCCTACCTAGTCTGCTTGACTGCCTATTCCCCATTGAGTCTGCTGCACCCTTCATTCCCCCTACGTCATTTTGGTCCCATATACCTGCTATCCCTTAGTCTGCTGTCAACTTCCCACCTGCTCAGTCTACTGCCCCCCTGCCTGCCCCCCCAAGTTTGCTTGCCAGTTCCCAACCCAATCTAATTACGCCTGTCCCTCCACAGTCTGATGCGGCCTGCCTTTTTCCTTTTTCCATCATAGTCTAGTACGTGCTATTGCCTGCTTGATCCTCACCCCTAGTCTGTTGCTGACCTTCTGTCTGCTTCCTGCCTTTCCCCCCTGTCTGCTGCATGCCTCTCCCCCTCTCCCAGTCTGCTACTACCTGCCTGTTCTCTCCCATTTACTCTGCTGGCTGGTTCTTCCTTCGTCGGTCTGATGCCTGCCTATTTTTTCTGCTCCCCCACCCCGAAGATGGGGCCTTGTTCTAACCTCCTAGTTTGCTGCCTTTCTATTCTCCTATCCTCCTCGGTCTGCTTCTGCCAGCTTAGTCTTCCATGGTCTATTTCTTAATGCTTACCCCCGCTCAGTTTCCTCCCAGCCTAAACATTCCTGCATGTTCACACTTAGTTTAATGCCTGCCTATTTCTTTATGCATGTTTCACCCCAATCTGCTGGCTGTCTGATTATTCCTCCAGTCTTCTCCTGCATGCCTCTTCCCCCTAGTAATCTACCATATGCATGTTTACGCTCTAGTATGCTGCCCCTGCCTTTCCTCCTGTTTGTCGCCTCTTCACTGTTCATCCCATCACCTGTTCACCTCCCAGTCTGATGTTGCCTTCCTGTTCCCCTTCCTAGTCTGCTACTTTCCCTCAGTCTAATGCTTCATTCCTTTACCCTCCTAGTCTGATGATGCCTGCCTATTCCCTTTCACAGTTTGCTATTGCTTGCCTACTCCCCTACCCAGTCTTCAGCTTCCTGCCTATCCCTCAGTCTGTTGCTGACTGCCTGTTCCCCATGTCTGTTGCCGCCTAAATGCACTTCTACACTTTGTTCTGCCGTTTACCTCTTCCCTCTCCTCTTCACTCTGCTGCTTGGTTGTTATATCACCTTCACTCTACTCCCTGCTTGTTCCCTCCCCATCTTCCTATTCCTTCCACTGCCTAGATGCCCCCCATTTTGATGTCTGCCTATTCTCGACTTCCATTTCCCCTCTTAGTCTGTTGTTTGACGGGTGCCACAATCTTTTGCCACCTGTTTGATCAATAAACCCTTGGCTATTTCCTGCATATTCAACCGCTTCAGTCTGTTGCCTGGCTTTACCTCCCTCAGTCTAATACCGCTTTCCTCTACCTTTCTCAGCCTGATGCCTCCTGCCTGTTCCTCTTCCCAGTCTTCTAGTGCCTCCCTTATCACCCCGCCTGGCAGTACCTTTCTCAGTCTAATGTCACTTGCCATTACCCTTCCTACTCCGATGCTGCCTGCTTTTACTACTACCCATTCTACTGAATGTCTCTTATCTCCCCCAGTCTGCTGCTGCCTGTTCTCCTCCTTCACTATGCCGCTTGTCTATTCTTTTCTGCCTCACCCCATTCGCAGTCTACCTATTCATTCCTGCATGTTTCCCCTCATTCCTGCTGCCTGCTGATGCTTGACCATTTTCCCATCTGCTGCCTACCTCTTCCTCCTCCTTCAGGTCTGCTTCCAACTTCAGGTCTGCTTCACTCTACTGCCTGCCAGTGTCTCTCTGTTAATTTGCCTGCCTACCCATCAGTTTTGCTACCTGCCTTACTGTTCCCATTCTATTCTGCTGCTGCCTGTTCACTCTTCTCAGTTAGCTATCAGCCTGTTCCTCCCAGTCTGATTCTGCATGCCTATACCCCCAGTCTACTGCCACTTGCCTGTTCCCACCTTTCTCCTACCTTTCTCCACCTTTCTACAACCTCCTGCCTGTTTTTCTCAGTCTGCTGCCTACCATTGTCTCTCCCAGTTTGACGCCACAAGCCTCTCCCATCTGCTGCCTCCTGCCTGTTCCCACCTTTTTTGCTGTTAACGCTTCCTGTTGTCTTTTCCAATCTCCTAACGTCTACTAATTCCCCTAAAGTGTACTGCCAACCGGCCTGTTCCCCACCTTTCTGCTGCGACCGACTGCCCAGTCTGTTGTCACCTAGCTTTGCCTCTCGCCTGTTCAACCCAGTCTGCTGCCTGCTTGCCTCTATTCCCTCAATTTGCAGCATACAGTTTTAACCTTATTTTCCCTTCCTATACTTTTGCGGTATGACTGTGCTCCCCACCCAGCCAGCAGCCTCTTTCATCTCCCCTTCACTGTGCTATCTGCTATTCCCTCCCCATCTGCTGCTCGTAATTATTTCTTATTCACCCTAGATGTCCCTCTCCATTTTGCTGCCTATTATTCAGTTAACGTCTACCTGCCTACTGCCCCTCTTGTGCTACTGCTGACTGGCTACACCTCCCGTGATTGTTGCCTGCCTGTTCATCCCCACACTTCCCTCCAATCTGCTGGGTGCCTACAATTTCCTAAGTTTTGCCTGCCTATTCACTCAATTCATCCCTCTAGTAACCTACCACATACCTTTTGCCTTCTAGTTCGCTGCCCCCTTGGTCAATTGCCGCCTGCCTATCTCCCCCAGTCTGCTGGGGAATGTGTGTTCCCTCAGAGGCTGATGCTTGCCTGTTCCCCACCCAATCTAATTCTGCCTGCCTGTCCCTCCATATACTGATGCCACCTGCATGTTGGCTTACCCTCTGCTGCTACCTGCCCAGCTTTACCTAAGTCTAATGTTTTTTTCCTCTACAATTTCTCAATCTGCTACACCATGCCTGTTTTCCCCCTAGTAAGCTACTCCATGCCTGGTACCAAGTAGTATGCTGCCCCCTGCCTATCATGCCTTTGGTCTATTGTCATCATCTTATATCCCCTAGTGTGTTTGCCCCTGTCTCCTGACAGCTGCCTCTTCCACCTCCTCCCAGTCTGTTGTCGCCTGCCTGTTCTCCCCCTTCATTCTGTTACTGCATGTCTGTATCTCATCTGCTGCCTGCTTATTCTTTGCTGCATGTTCCCCCTATTCTATTGCTTGATTGCCAACTCCAGTTAGCTGTACACATATTTCCGCCTTAATTTTCCACTCCTATTCAGTTACTGTCTGACTGTTCCCCCTCCCGGTCTACTGCCGCTGGCCCCTCCTGTTTACTGCTTGCCTATTCTCGCCTTCTTCTTCACCTCTTCTGCTGCCACTTACCCTCCTCACTTTGATGCTGCTACCTGTTACATCTCACAATCTTTAGCCATCTGCTTCATCAACCTGTCAGCTGTCACTTGCCTATTTAACACCTTGAGCACCGCGCCTGCCTGTTAATACCCCAGGCTGTGCCTCCATCAGTCTAATGGCACTTTCATGGACCCTATCCAGTCTGATGCTACCTACCCCACATCCAATCTGCTGGCTGTCTGCTCATTTCCAGTTTTATGCCTGTTGCCCTCTACTATGCGTTCCATACCTATCATCCTCATGGTCTATTGCTGTCTACCTATCCTCCCCAGCCTGTTGCTGCCTGACAGTTCCCCCAATCAGCTGCCGTCTGCTTCTTCCTCTTCCTTCAAATCTGCTGTCGCCTGCCTGTTCTTCCCCCCTTCATTTTACTGATGCATGGCTGTCCCCAGCAGTCTACCCTGCCTAGTTTATTCTGGATGTTCCCCCCCAGTCTGGCCCCATCATCCACATTTACAGAATACATATTTCCTTTCCCTCCAATTCTGTCTCTGTCTGTTTCTCTCCCATCCCCTTCACTCTGCCGCCTGCTTGTTCCCTCCCTCATATTCTGCCTGACACTTATCTGTTGCCGTCAAAGTCTACTGTCACCTTCTTGGTTCCAACCTTTCTACTGCTACCCCCTGCCTGTCCCTCCTACTCTGATGCCACATGCCTCCCGCCTCTTCCCACTTTTGTGCTGCTAATGCTGCCTATTCGCCTTCCAAATCTACTTCCCTCCCCGTCTGCAGCTGCCTGCCTATCCCTCAGTCTGTTGCTGTCTAAATGCACTCCGGCACTTTGTGCTGCTGTCTACCCCTCTTCACTCTGCTACTTGGTTGTTCCTTCTCCCTGTCTGCCTATTCCTTCCTTTGCCCAGATGCCCCCCTCCAGTTTGCTGTCTGCCTAATCCCGCCATCCATTTCCCCTCCTAGTCAGTTGCCACAATCTTTTGCTACCGGTTTGATCAATAAACCCTTGGGTATTTCCTGCCTATTCACCTGCTCAGGTCTGCTACCTGGTTTTATCTACCTCAGTCTAATGCCCATTTGCTCTTCCTTTTTCAGTCTGATGCCGCCTGCCTGTTCCTCTTCCCAGTCTGCTAGTGCCTCCCTTATCACCAAGTCTGCTACTGTCTGGCTGTACCTTTCTCAGTCTAATCTCACTTGCCATTACCCTTCGCACTCTGATGCTGCCTGCTTTTTCTACTACCCATTGGTATGTCATACCCCCTCTTCAAGTATGCTGCCTGCCTATTCGCCCCTTTCTTTTCCCCTCCTAGTCTGTTTGCGCCTGTCTCTTCCTCCCTCCTCTAACTACCTGTTTTCCCCAGTCTGCTTCCGCATGCCTGTGCCTCCCCCCGCTACTTTCTGTCTGCTGACACCTATCCGTTGCCCTCAAAGTCTACTGCCTGGTCCCCGCCTTTTTGCTGCTACCCCTTGCCTGCCCATCCTTCTCTAATGTCACATGCCTCCCCCTGTGCCGCCTCCTGCCTGTTTCCACCTTGGAGCTGCTAATGCTTTTCTCCTTTCCAATCTGCTGAAGCTTGCCCACTTCTCTACTAACGCCACCTTTCTACTGCTACTTCTTGCCTGTTCCCACCAAGTTATTACATGCCTTCTGCCCTCTAGTATGGTGCCCCCTGCCAACCATCCCCTTGGTCTATTGCTCCTGCCTACTCCCTCTGCTGCCTCTTCCTCCTTCTCCCAGTCTGCTCCTGCCTGCCTTCCCCTTCTTCACCTATCTGCTTAATATTTGATGCATTTTCCCCCAGAATGCTGCCTGCCACCTCCAGTTTGTTGCATACATATTCCCTCCTTTCTTTTCCCCTGCTGACTGACTGATCCCCCTCTCAGTCTGCCTGTCACATCAGTCTGATCCTGCCAGCCTGTTCCCCTGCTGTCTGCTGCTGCCCCCCAAGACTGCTGCCAACGGTTGGTTTCTGCCCTCCCAGTTTGTTGCATACATGTTCCCACCTTCCTGTTCTTCTCCTATTCTGTTGCATTCGCCTTCCTCCCCCTTTTGCTGCCTGCCTGTTCCTGCCTTACTTTTTCCCTCCTAGTCTGTTACCTGCCACCTGCCTAATTAACCCATTGGCTGTTATCTACCTATTCACCTTCTACAGTCAGCTGCTGTCTGACTTTACCTTCTTCAGTCTAATGCCACTTTCCTCTACCCTTCCCAGTCTGATGCCACCTGCCTGTTCCCCTTTCCCAGTATGCTACCGCCTGCCTAACACCCCCTGTATGTTGCTGTCTGGCTGTGTTCTTCCTCAGTCTAATGCCACTTTTCTCTAGCTCTCTCAGTCTGATGCCAACTGTCTGTTCCCTTCCTAGCCTGCTACAGCATGCCTAATCCCCCTCCAGTCTGTTGCCTCCTGGCTGTACCTCTCTCGGTCAAGTGTCACTTTCTTGTACCCTTTCCAGTCTGATGCTGCCTGCATGTTCCCCTTCACAATTGCAGTCTGCTCTCCTTCTACTGCTACCTCCTGCCTCTCCTACATAGCAGTCTGCTGCTGCCCGCTTTTTCCACCCAGTTCTCCTAGCCATTCTACTGTCGCCTGCCTGTTTAACCCCATCACTCAGAAACAGACTGCCTGTTTACTGACTTGTGTGTTGGCAGCCTCTTCCTTTGTGCCTGGTCCACCCCTATTTTGCTGCCTGCTTATTCCTGTCTGTTCACCTTCTAGTAGTGGGCAGCCTGTCTATTTCTCTTCTTATTGTACAGCCACTTGCTTGCCCCCACTCCTTGCGGTCAGTTGCTGCCTGCCTTTCCCCCTGTTTGTTCCTTTGTCTGCTTCTACCTGCCAGATCCTACCTCCTAGTTTGCTGACACCTGCCTGTCCCTGTCCCTCAGTCTGCTGCCAGCCTGACCCCCCCACACAGTCCTCCACCTACTTGTTCCTCTTCTTCCCAGTCTCCTGACACCTGTCTGCCCCAAGTCTGTTTTCTACCTATTTTTTGCCACCTTTTGCCCCTCTCTTGTATGCTGCGGCCTACATGTTATACATGTTAAGTATATTTAGCCTTAACATTCACATTATTACCTCCCAAAGCAGCATTCGTGAGGCGGGTAGTTAGTCTTTCCTTTTGTGGAAGCACCGATCTCCAAGAAAGGGTACGGGAGTAAGTGCGAAAACCTCCACAGCTACACTTCAGGTATTCAAGCTGCAGACACATCCAAGCGGGACTCTTTCTGCCATTGAGTCAGAACCCTTAGTACAGGTGAAGCTCCATCACAACCTCAGATGTGTCTAAGGAGTAAAATGAATGTTGCAGTAGTTATCAGTGTTTGTCACTGAGGCATCAAGACATTATCTTGTGTCCTATTTGTCTTAGGTTATGATTCACAGTCTATAAATTGGCAAAATACAAATTTATTTTCACAATACCAATATCAAATAAAACAGGTTAACCCTTTGCTGGATTTTGCAAACAGTACAATGCCAATTGTATTACAAACTGCCCCCTGATTACTTGCTCGTTAATAGATTGTAAACTCATTTGACCGGGGCACTACTCACCAGTTGTTTGTCCATGTCATCTTGTTATGTTATATACTAATTGTTATGTCATATCTACCATTTGTACAGTGATGCGGAATCTGATATATAAAACAAAACAATACAGGATAATAATAGTAATAATAATAATAGTATTGTACAACTAACGAGAGGTCATCCCTTCAGACTTGAGAAAAAAGAAACTTCACCTAAAGCAGCAAAAAGGCTTCTTTACAGTAAGAACTACCTACAAGGATTGTGCTATCTAACGTAACTAGGGCTGCAACTGGCGATTATTTTCATTATTTTTATCTTTTCAATTAATCGGATGAAAAACAATATGCACATTTTTAGTTTATTTAAAATAATTTAATGAATAAAATACCTGGATTCTTGTATAAAAGAAACCGATCTCCAAGAAAGGGTACGCGAGTAGCTGCACTCAGTTTCTTCCATATCCAGGTATTGGAGTGTGCAGACACCTCCAAGTGAGACGCTTTTACCATTGAAATAGGCATCAGGACTCTTTGTACAGGTGAAGCTTTGTCACAACCTCAGACATATCTAAGAAAGCAAACGGAATGTGGAAGCAGTTAGCAGTGTCTGCCACTGTGACATCACTGTGACATCACTACCCATTTTCTGTTAGGCACCCTTATGTTTCACAGTCTTATTTGCCATAATACAAATTGATATCAATAAGCCATTTTTCTTTCACACTAGCAAATAAAACAGTTTAACCCTTGACATTATGAGCTGTGTCAGTCTTGGTGATGTGTGTATTGTTAGGATCTTCAAACATTGCAAAGGGGGTGGTATTGTCATTTTAATAGCTATATTAATATTATTGATGGTTTGTATAGCGCCATCATATTCAGTAGCGCTGTGCAATACGTGGACAGACATAGCATGTGATATATCACATAAGAATGCTGTGAGTGTGCATGTTGTAACATTATTAAGTCACGAACAGTGTACGTGGTTAAAGCGGAAGGCGTTTATGTGGCGTCTCACTAAAAGCGCAGCCATTTTTACCCGGGGGAGGGGCGCTATGGCCTGACGGGAGTTCGCATCATCCCAACAAACCGGTATAGCTGACGGGCTCAGCTGCTGCTTGAGTATCAGGGAGTGGAAGCTGCTGGTTGGCGTGAATGGCAGTTATGGAAGGGTCAGTATCAGGTCATGGGGCCTTAGTGTACATTATATGCTGTAGTTACAGTAAATATCGTAAAAGATAGTACAATTCTTGTTATAAAACATTCAATATTTCACTTCATCCAACGCTCTTAACACTCTTGATGCTCTGACTCTGGAAGAAAGGTCACCCGGGAGCACCCGGCGTATCCAGGGGAAAAGCTCCGTTAATTAGAACACCTTCTTTAAGCCTCTTTCTTGTGGTCTGTATTTGTGAGAAACAAACAGCATTTCTATATACAGCAAAGAAGAGCAATATGTCAAAGATTCAGCTCCTGTCCGCCCCCAACACCCGATACCGCCGTGACCGGTAAGACTTTTCCTGGAGACTCAATAATTATTGAGAGAGAGATAGGGGAGAGGGCAATCTTGTCAACTACCATCTCTCTCATTCTCCCAGCCACACCCCTGAGTGTCTATGTTTTGACACGCCCCTTCCTTTCCATTCCTGCTTCCGCTCGTCCGGCCCGCCCAGTTTTGCATCTTCTGGAGAGTCTATGTCTGCTCAAGGTAAGAAGGAGGAGGAGGAGGGGTAAGGAAGAAGCTGTCTGTGTGTGATGGGAGTGAGGTGTAATGTGTAATAGCTGGGTATAATGGGCCTGATATGTGGTGCCTGGGTGTGATGGGAGTGAGGTGTAATGTGTGATAGCTGGGTACAATAGGCCTGATGTATGATGCCTGGGTGTCATAGGAGTGAGTAGTGATGTGTGGTAGCCTGGTGTAAT
The DNA here is from genome assembly GCA_009364415.1 of Spea multiplicata. Taxonomy (NCBI): domain Eukaryota; kingdom Metazoa; phylum Chordata; class Amphibia; order Anura; family Pelobatidae; genus Spea; species Spea multiplicata. The sequence goes on from VKOC01047484.1 coordinate 24,035, forward strand.
GTTTATTAGATGTGCTGGCAGGGGGTTGTAGGAGGGGTGTGTGATTGGAATGAGGTATGATTAGAGTGAAGTGTGATAGGTGTGCTGGAAGTGAGGAACGGCAGGTATGAGGGAGTTTGTGAAGGAAAAGGAGGAAGAAATGAAGCGATAAGAGGAGGAGACAGAATAAAGAGAGCGAAAGAAAGAAGGTTAATGAAAAAAATACTCTCCATTGCACTCACTTTGCACTCATGTTGCACCTAAATGACTTGTTTTAATTTACCGTACTTGCTTGATTATAAGACAAGATTTTTCAGAGCAAATGCTCTGAAAAATACCCCTCGTCTTATAATCAACGAGATCGGCGTGCAGTGGATTCATGGACCGTCTTCCGGTAGGAATCGGAGTATTCTCTGCTGGGACCTTGACGAAGGAGAACCAGGAGGTGGTTACCAGTATCTGCTTTGGGGGCACACATGGGAGCTGCAGACCAACTATCATCCCTTATACTGAATAACCATGAAAGCATAAACATTTCACTCCCTGTACCGGACCTTGTTATATTAAGGCCATTAGGGGGCTGCTCACTCCCATCATACAGTGGTCGCAAGGCAAGCTTCTGCTTCTCCTTCGGTTCCTCTTCACCAGCATTGAAAGAATATGGTCTCCCCTCCTTAGTGTGGAGGTAAGGAGAAGAATAATCCACGTCAAAAGGAGAAGTATCAGGTTCTAGGCTACTTTTCTTCCATGGGCTCTTTCTCTTTGGGCCGTAGTGACATCCTGGCATCTCGGAGTGCTTTTACGGGATGGGGCCACCAACCTATAACTCAAGGAACAAGTGTAACTTATGTGTCTTGTCTTCTAACCTGATGTGCTCTATGATTACAGGGTTCCTGAAGGAGCGAACCGCAAGCTACCTGTCCCCCAAACTTCCACCCAATAAAGTAAAGGCAATGAAGAAGTTTAAGAAACCATTTTGGGAACCCAGTTGTGAAATAATCCAGCTAGTGTGGGAAGGCGAGTCTCCTCTTAAAGAGTCACCAAAAGACCTATAGCAAAATTGGGTGAAAAGGTTTGCTGGATTTGTGGTTCTTCAGCCTCCAGAACTGTAGGTATAACATATGAACTTCAGTGGGTCATTGATGTATTTGGCTATTAATGTGGATTTTTACATATGAGACAGCTCATGTGGAGAGGCTGTACATTTGTGAGAGGTTGTGTCTCCACCACTAGAAGATACAAAGCTTTCAAGACCTCAGAAGTCCTTTATCTGATGGAAGAAGTTACCTCTGAGCTCTTGGAAATGGTTGGCCACTAAAACATATTGGTAACATCTAGGGGTGGGTTGTCCTCTGTGCGATTAGTATTGCCCCAAATGAGTGATGGTACAGTGACCCTGTTGGAGACACCAGGGGACTTCTCCTGGAACTTCCCACAGTATATTCTCTGAGTAGGGTGCTGGTCCACAAATGTCTTCTGAAATGTCTGAATGTCATCTTTGGCTCCAAAATGACAATATTAACTTCTGTGTAAAACTATTTATCCAAAGCAAAGGGTGTTTACTTTATATGTACATGTACAGGACAGGTTATATAGGGCACAGGTAACGATGGAGCTGCCTTGCTGCCACCTCTGATCCAAACTTAGCAAAGCTCAAAGGGTTCCTTTCGCCCTGTTTTGGTCCAGATGCACCTCTGAATGTTCCACTGCCGTAAGTACTAATGATCACATTAAAATCTCCAAATTATTCAGTGTTGGATGTGAATGTCCATCTGCCCATATTTGTGGGGTTAATTACATTATTATTGAATGATGTTTATTTCAGGGAACCCTAAGCTTCCTCCTCGGGTCCACATGCTTCGCTCTTGATGGCGCACTGAGCCTTACACGTGTGGCTCCTACAGTGACATAGCGGTGGGCAGCTCTGGAGAGGACATGGACATCCTTGCACAGTCTCTACCCTTAGAAGAAGACACATCTAAGGTGAGAAGCAGCTTGCAACCAGGTTGGCAATCCCATGGGTAATAATGTGTTATCCAGCTCTCCATCATCTGATTAAGATGACAAGGCAGCAAAAGTCTTAACTTGTGTATACAGGGCTGGTTCTAGACCAAGTATCACCCCAGGCAAGAATATTCTCTGGTGCCCCCCATTCTTTTACATAGATGGTAATATTTTTAAAGCCTAGCAGGACGGAGCAGTGAAGAAGCTGTACAGAGTAGGGTGTGGAAGAATTTCTTATTGATTTCTTATGGAGGGGCAGCTGAGCCAGGTACCCGGCACAGGAAATAATTGCTCTGCCCCTACTCTGTACAGCTTCTTCAATGCTCAGTGCTCTACTCTCCTCAGCTCATACACTCTCTATTCAGACACACACACTCAGGCTTACACACATTATATCACCATACTCTGACATTCAAACACTGTACACTAACACTATTCACTGACAGCCCCATACACACTCACTGGAACACTGTACACTGATGCACCATACATTCTAACACTAGACACTGACACACACTCCATGCACACTCACTCTAACACCCAATACAGTCTATCCCAGCACTCAGCATTAATCGCGGGCAGCATCATAAGGCAGCACTTTAGCAGCAGAATTGCCTGGTTACTGCGGAGCCCCCTGATTAAGGCGCCTGCTTCAACCCCCTATGTATTTCATGGCAATTTTTGTTGAATGGTTCAAGCATTCTTTTAAAAGGTTGGTGGAGAAGAAGAGAGAGAACTTCAGGAAAGGGGATTAGATAATGCTATTTGTGCCACAGATCTCAGTGTTCCTTAGTTAAAATTTCCCCTGACCATACTGCTGTAAAGAGTTAAATATTTAATCTTTTTTTCTCAGCCTCTGCAGGTCCTGTTTGCTGGAGAAGCCACTCACAGAAACTTCTGTTCTACCACTCATGGTGCCTTATTGTGTGGCTGGAGAGATCGATTAGTTTTTGGATTAATCGGATAAAAAAAAACAATATTCAAATTCTCCATTTATTTAAAATAATTTAATGACCAAACATAGAGCAGAATAAAAAACTTTTATTGCCATTAACGTGTGTCATTGTATCTCATTATCACAACGGCATTTCTCTAATCACCTTCCTGTTTTACTGACATAATAATAAAAGCTATATTTTAAGGGTACAAGAACCCAAACAGAATATCTCTCAAACTAGGCTTTATTACCTAAAAAAGTTCAAATAGTAAATATTTACATGTAAACTATTTTTTAATGAAAACTATGATTGAGAAAAATGCATTTCTTGTTTTTATTTCCTTTTACTTTCCAACCTGCCCCCACATACGCCCTTTAAACCCCTATACGCCACTCTGCCCACAGAAATCCTTTATATCCCCCATATGCCACGCTTACCCTTCCCTTGACTTACCAGTGCCTCCCCGATATGCTGTATACCCCCTATATCTCTTATACCCCCAGATATGCCACTCCACCCACCCAGATATACCACATACCCTCAGCTTGTCTTTTGCCCTCTGATATGCCACTCTACCACCAGATATGCCTTATACCCCTCTATATGCCACGGTGCCCCCCTGATATACCCTCTATTCCCCTATTTATATGTAACATAAAGTTTATGCACTCAGCGGGTCTTCTTTTTATAAAGTTTATTGGCTTAGTAAAGGTCCAGCGTTTCAGCGCTCAATGAGCCTTTCTCAAGAACAATAAATGATACAATCTGTGGCGAATGTATAACGGAATAAATGAAGTGAAGTGTCCTAACCTGCGCAGGATGGGGTCGTGTAGCCTGTTCCTGGTGTAATGTGCTCCTCATGATAACCCGCTGTATTGAGGGCGAGCTCTAATCAAAACTGACGTGCAGCGACCACATGTGCTGAAAAAACGCCAAGCAAATGTGCTCCAAAGGTGTAGTGGATAGCTGTGTATGAGTGCCAGAGTCAGTGGTATGACTGAGTAGTTGGTGCGTGAAAGCTATGTTACATTGTGTGTATGTGAAGGGAAATGAAATATTTCAAACGGAATAAAACATACAGTAATATACGGCTCTAAGAGAATATCAACTGGTAAATCCCAGCTGTGGAACCAGAGACATTCGCCTTTCAAGTGGAAGGAAAACAAGCGTTTTTACCCCAGTTCACGTGTTGGCGGCGCATGCGCCCTACATGCTGCATATGTTAATCACCCCCCCTGTCAGGCTGTGAAGATCCCATTCATTACCGGTAACCCACGCAGTGCCAGAGAGTTACAATCACTGCTCTGCCTCTCTGGGGGTTGTTTATTTAGAATCTGACTTGTAGAACTCTTACTTCTGAATCATTCCATAGATGACGACCTCTGTATAAAACCACAGATCCGGGCCTCTGTATAACAACCCACAGCTTGACCTTTTCATAACACGGCCCTGACGCTGTATAACACAGTTCGCCGGGTGCGTCAAAGCGTTGAGGAGAAATATTGATGTGATTTGTCACTTTACAGGCAGTAGTTGGATAAATAAAAATCAGTGGCCACTGTGTGTCGAGAATGTTGTTTGTGTTGTAACCGTTACACAAAAAGAACGGGGAGTGGAGGCTCCTCAAACAGCAATTCATGCGGCCGGAATCTCAGCAAATCGCCCTCAAAGAATAGAGGCGGAGAGTAAAACATACATACTTTTATTTCAACTGTAATACCGTATTTGTTCGATTATAAGACGACCCCCCGATAGGAAAAAGAGTTTTACCAGTAAATGATAAATTATGTAAACTATTACATTTTTTAATAAAAGCTATGATTGAGAAAAATATTTTTTTTGTTTTTATTTCCTTGTATTTTCCAACCTGTCCCCCAGTTACGCACATCTGCCCCCAGGGTTGCCACTCCAATATGGCACTGTGGCCCATGATATGCCTTTTAACCCTCTAAA
>VKOC01047487.1:0-16036 GCA_009364415.1 Spea multiplicata
GCACAAAGAATTCAGCAACAACAGACGTACGTTTCAGCCACTTGCTATGCATTTTAGGTCTGGTCTGTCCTGATCACTTATCTGCCTTTTGGCCAAGATCTTATGTCTTATCCTAAGGTCCATGCCTATTGGATGACATTGCCCTGGGGAACTCCACTGGCAACTTGTACTATTCTGACCAGCCAATGACATGCAGAAGATGGTGTGATGGGTGGACCAGTCTGATATGCTAATGCAGAGTAGGCATTTCCTATAGGGGAGGCTATTTCAATGCTCTGTTCCTGGTCTGAGAAGATCCCATGTTGTTTTTCTCACCTTAAGTTATTAAGCGTATGCTTAGACCTGGGTCCCTGGGTTACTGTGCATGAAGGAGTGGTAGCTTAACCATAGTGAAGGTTGTGTCTTACTGCTGGAGTTTTTAATGAGCTGATTGCTAGGTTCAGCTTGTTAACTAAGCCTTTTGGCTGGCTAGTTCTTGTAAAGCAGGCCTGTTGCACCTAATTACTCTTCACATGGCTGGAGAAGCCTGCTAGGCTGCATTTTCCTGGCTGAGTAATGAAAGGCCCACAGAGTCTTTAGGCTCAAAGGGGCCCATTGCACACAGCTTTCTAACCTGCGTGGAGAGCTGGGTCCCTGAGCCTTCTTGGTGTAAAATTAGATGTGTAAAAAGAGATTGCTAAAAAGCTATGTCTGTGGTTGCTGTGCATGGACTGCTTGTCAATGGATTGATTTTGGATCAGGAAAGCATGTATGTTTATGTTAATAGTGAGAATTTTTCTGTAGTGATACAAGTGAGAATAATGATGGTGATGCTTCCCCTGGTTATGTACCTTCCTATAGGGAAGTGGTTCTCAGGGTATACCCAGAGAGGAATATCACCCTCACTCTGTCAATGAGCCCTATGAGAGGTTGACATGAATATCTGTGGTTGCTGTATTATTTGTATTTGGGAGACTGGCCGTGCATTATTGGTCTGCGCTATCTTGATTGGATCAATCTGATATGCTAACGTGGAGGTCTTCTCTGTAATACTGAAAGTGAGCATAAAAATGCCTCTCCTGGGTAGTAAGTTTCCTATAGGGGAGGCTATTTCAGCGCTGTCTGTTCTCTGTCTGAGAAGAAGCTCCAATATTGTTTTTCTCGCCTTAAGTTATTAAGGATATGCCCAGACATGGGTCCCTGGCTCACTGCACGGAAGGGGGTATTGGCCATGAAATGCTGTCATTTCTGTATTGCTTGTATGTGTTCGAAGAACTGGTGTATCCAAGGCTTTGTTTTGGGTGGTAAGAAGGGGACTGCATATCCCTCCTGGGAATTCAGCCTCAGAAAAAGATGAAGATTGAGGATTCATATTGCTTGTTATTGAAAAGTTTCTTGGATTTTATTCTGGCTTCACACACAGATCTCTGAATAAACGCGTCTCGCCAGATATGTAATTACAGGGGCGACCCGGGAATTACCCTCAGAGGAAAATCAGATGATGAAATAACCAGGTACTTTCTTACAGCAGAGAAAAGAACAAAGTCTCAGCCGTTCCCTCTGGAAATTGATGCTGAGCTTTGCTGTTAACCATCTGCTCGTCAAAGTGCAGCTCTTTACATGTAATGAATAAAGTTCCTATTCCACTATGATACAGGATACCTCTAAATTAATAATAATGCTAATAATAATAATTGTAGTTAAAATAATAAGATATCGTTGTTGTTGTTATTATTATTCAGACCATTTGGGTTATGTCAGTTAAGATGACCCTTTATTCTTTATTCTTTTTAACACAGATAATAAAACATCAAACCATCATTAACTAGGGGAATATCAGACATTTGACTTACAAATTAAACCGTAGTTTTTAATAATCGGAACTCACTACAGCCAGCTGCCACATTTACGTCCGCGGACCTGGAAGCTCATTATATGGCAGAGATATTGCGTCAGGTGAACAAGACTTCATAGACATATATGCTGCTTATGGTTTCTATAACGTCCTAATCGCATGATGTATCAAGGACGTTATGTGACGACTAGCAGTGTATGTGTCATTGGAAAGAGTCATATGGAGCTAGGGCCTGCAGGGGGCGACATAGAGCCATAAGGGTTATTGAAAGGTTAATGTTGTCCGAGGCTGTTCTGCAATTCATAATGATGGAGTTTGGCGTAATTGCTGGGGCTCGTCAGGAAGCATAAGGAACTTAATGGGAGGCTTAATATATATACTATCTTCATTAGGTAGTTTTGAACTAGTTATACCGTCAGGTGACAATCTTATAAACTATTTCAGCTCTAGCAAAACCTATATAATTTTTGGCTAGCGCCAAGCGTGCCGTAAGGCTGAAGTGGACACCATGTACCCATCTTCATTTTCTTCGGGGGTCGCAGGGTCTTCTTGGTCCCTTCCCGCAAGGCTTAATGCTATCCCAGCCCTAGGGCCAGAGGACCAAGCCTTCAAGTGTCAAAACCATGTACAATACTCGGGTTTATTAAAAATAATTATTTAAAAATGCAAAAAAAACACATATGCACGAGCAGTCATGCGGACAAAGACTACGTACAAAAACATGCTCCCAGAAGAAGAAAAGGCCGTTAGGCTGGTATGACAAAAAATGTACGATAGCCAAAAATCCAGGTCAAGTATATACAAAAATAAAAAGTGCTTACCAGCATGTGCAAAAGAAAAGGCAAAGCACATTTAACCCCGCACACTCACCATCATGAACAAAGGACTGGAAACAAAACACAACCTCAGGGATTTATGCTTTCTCTCTCTCTCTCACAGGTACTCACTTGATCCAAACCAAAAGGCCAAGAAGACTACAAAAACCACATTTCAGCATTTTATAGACCTCATTAGCATTGCATAACTGGTAACCCCTATGTGACGTGAGCCAGGCACCCATGTCTTGTCATACCCTTACTTACTTAAGGTGAGAAAAACAAAATGGGAGCCTCATCTGAAATAAACAGACAGCATTGAAATAACCTCCCCTATAGTAAAGTACATACCCAGGAGAGACATGACCATTGTTTGCTCACTTGCAGTATTACAGAGAAGACCTCCACGTTAGCATATCAGATTGATCCAATCAAGATAGCGCAGACCAATAATGCATGGCCAGTCTCCAAATACAAATAATACAGCAACCACAGATGTTCATGTCAGCCTCTCATAGGGCTCATTGATAGAGGAAGGGTGATATTCCTCTCTGGCCATACCCTGAGAACCACTTCCCTATAGGAAGGTACCTAACCAGGTAGAGCATCACAATTCCTTTTCTCACTTGTATTATTACAGAAATAGCCTCACCATTAGCATATCAGACTGATCATAAACATACATGCACCCCAGACCCAACGTATGGCAAGCAACCCATGCACAAAGAATACAGCAATCACAGACATACTTTTGTACCAATCTATTTTTACACTTCTTATTTTACACAAAGGCGGCTCAGGGACCGAGCTCTCCCTGCTGTTCATGTAGGTTTGAGAGCCATGAGCAAGGGGTCCCTTTGAACCTAAAGGCTCTGCTGGCCTTATATTACTCAGCCAGGAAAATGCAGCCTAGCAGGCTTCTTCAGACACATGAAGAATAATTAAAACCAGCAGGCCAGCTTTACCACAAATGCCCAGCCAAAAGGCTTAGTTGAGGAGCTGAACTTAGCAACCCCCTAGACGGGCATACTGGTAGCAATCAGTTCTTTCTAGGTTTACTATGGTCCAGCTATCAAACCTTCATATACAGTAAGCTAGGGACCCAGGTCTAGGCATACCCTTAATATCTTAAGGTGAGAAAAACAACATGAGATCTGCTCCTCAGACCAAGAACAGACAGCATTGAAATAGCCTCCCCTATGGGAAATTCCTACTGTGCATTAGCATATCAGACTGATCCCACCCATCACACCATCTTCTGCATGTCATTGGCTGGTCAGAATAGTACAAGTTGCCAGTGGGGTTCCCCCCCGGCCAATGGCATCCAATAGGCATGGACCTTAGGATAAGACATGAGATCTTGGCCAAAAGGCAGATAAGTGATCAGACCAGACCTAAAATGGCTGAAACGTACGTCTGTTGTTGCCGAATTCTTTGTGCAGGGGATGCTTGCTATGCGTTTTGGATCTTTGGATGTCAAATTTCAGCGGTGTCAGGACTGAAAACTAAAATACTGTTTAAAAATACAGATTCTGGCGATGTCATCCAGTTCAAAGTGAGAAAGGTGTGGGGTGTATAGTGAGGGCCATTACTAGAGAAAAAAGAGAGAGAAGATAATAATATTCCACCCATAATTCCCATGTAGAAAAATGATTTTACCCATATTCTTATCAGAAACAGGTCAATTTCTTAACAGAAACCTGTTAAATAAGGTACTAACCATTTGTAACCATACTATTCCATCCATAATCCCCATATATAAAAATTATTTATAGCCATATTATTATCAGAAACAGGTCAAATGTGTTCTTTAGCATGAGTAACTATAATATTACACCCATAATCCCCATGTAAAAATAATAAAATGCCCATATTCTTATCAAAAATGGGTCAAATTTGTTCCTTGGCATCTGTAACCATGATATTCCATCCATATTCCCCATGTAAAAATATATTATAGCCATATTCTTATCAGAAATGGGTCAAATGTGTTACTTAGCATGTGAAACTATAATATTCCACCCATAATCCCCATGTAAAAAATATTTATAGCCATATTCTTATCAAAAACAGGTCAAATGTGTTCAGCAACATTTCCCGAGAACAGTGATCCCACCCATGCATGGGTTTGCCTGGTGTTTGGGAGCGAAAAGGCCACATTCGGGAAGTGCACTCCCCCCCCATTTTGGTCAGTCTGTGCCTACGCCCTGTCTTTGAACCCGGCCACTCTAATTTACCCCTTGGGTATCTGAAATGCTTTTACTTTAATTCTTTCCAGATTTTGGGGAAGATACAGTGCTAACTAACCCAAAACTTTATTTATTTATTTATTTATTTTTCCAAAACAATTTATTCAAAGAGGATAATGCACAGATGAAGCACATAAAAAGAAATAAAGGGCAAACTGAAATACAGTGTACAAATACAATGAGTATGTATCAGTGTCATAGGAGGCCCAAAAGGGTCAAAACAGCAGGATGGAATGTTTTTGACTTTTTTTTACATTTTGCTGGAACTGGATGGTTCCTCTGATGCATAATTATTTTTTATGTTTTTATTATTATTTCAATATTTTACTAATCACATTATGATTAGAAAGCTGGGCTCCATTGACTTTGACCATCTAACTTACTTTCTGTCCTCAAACTCTCTGCTCGACCCCCTGCAATCCGGTTTCTGCCCACAGTACTCGATCGAAACTGCTCTCACCAAAGTCACAAATGACTTTCTATTTGCTAGAAACAATGGCCACTACTCTAGCTTAATCTTACTTGACCTCTCTGCTGCTTTCGACACAGTCAACCACCCCCTCCAACTACAAACTCTCAGATCTCTTGGTGTCCGTGACACTGCTCTCTCCTGGATTAACTCATATCTTTCCAACAGGTCCTCCTCTGTGTCTTTTGCTGGCGACGACTCCTCCTCTATGCCTCTGTCTGTTGGAGTACCTCAATGGCTCTGTCCTGGGTCCTCTACTGTTCTCCATCTATACTTCCTCACTTGGAAAACTTATCGACAGCTATGGATTCAAATACCACCTCTATGCTGATCTCACACAAATCTATCTCTCCACCCCCAATCTCTCTGCATCTGTCCTCTCTCAGATCAGCAGCTGCCTATCTGACATCTCTTCCTAGATGGCCTCTCACCACCTCAAAATAAATATGTCTAAGACTGAGCTCCTTCTAATCCCTCCCTCTAACTTTATTCATCTATCTGACCTTTCTATCACTGTTAACGGTGCCACTATCTCTCCATCACCACACGTCCGCTGCCTCGGAGTGACCCTAGACTCTAACCTATCTTTCATCCCTCACATCAAATCACTCTCTAAATCTTGCCACTTCCAACTGCATAACATTTCCAAAATTCCTAATTTCCTGACTGTCAGCACCACAAACAACTAATCCACTCCATCATAATCTCTCATCTGCCAGGCTATTCTATCTCACTCGACGCTGTGCATCTGCCGCACCTCTCTGCAAGTCCCACCACTGGCTTCCCATCTATTGCAGAATTAAATTCAAAATACTCACTCAATCCTACAAAGCTCTCACTAACACCGTCCCCTCTACCTGTCCTCCCTCAGAATCAAATATACACCAGCCCGCCCGCTAAAATCCAACAATGACCTGCTCCTTGCATCTTCACTCATCACCTCCTCCCATGCCCACCTACAGGACTTCTCTCGCGCAGCACCAACCCTCTGGAACTCTCTTCCCCATGCTATCCAATTCTCACCAACTCTACCCTCCTTCAAACGCTCCCTAAAAACTTTTCTCTTCAGGGAAGCCGACCACTGACATGAACATCAAAACTTCTCTCTCACCCACTTACAACCCTTATCTCGCCCCACAATAACATTCACCACGCAGTCCTTACCTCCTGTTTCTCACCCCTTATCCATCTAGAACGTAAATTCCTACAGGAACAGGCCCCTCCATTCCTCTTGTATGTGTATATCAATTGCTTGTCATTTTGTATTTATCATTACCTTGTACAGCGCTGCAGAATCTGTTGGCGCTTTATAAATAAGGTATAATAATAATAATAATGTATATGGGGTATTCCTGTACTCGAGGGGTGTTTCTGAAGACAAATCACGAGTTGTTTAAGTAATTTTATGTAACCAGGGTAAAACATACTGAAATACTGTGTTTGGATAGAATGAGTTTGTTAAAAATGAAAAAAATAAATGTTACTGCAATGTTTAGGACGGACTGGCACTAAAATGGTTAAATAAAAAGTGTTAAAATGCCACAAGTAAAATACTTTGGGATGTCATCTTTCAAAAAATATATACTTTTGTTGAGCAGTTTCTCTTTTTCTGGACGCTATTGGGGCGCAACTCCCCCAGAAACAGCGATGCGAGTCATTCATATTTAATCCTGTAAGTGCCAAAATAAATGAAAATATGAGGTGTTTCCAAAAACTGATTTTGACTGGCCGCAACGTCCCTAATTACTGATGATGAATGATAATAAGGTGGATGGATTTATTAGTGATCACCAATCAGGTGCTACCATTCCCATAGCACAGTTATGATTCACTGCCATCTCAAGTGAGTCTTTTTTTCAGAGAAGTTGTACAAAGGCTCCAGCTTCACTCATCTGGAGAAGACCCAGAACATGATCCGAACTGCTAAATTCTTATAGCAACTCAAGTTATCAATTTGCTTACATTGCAAACTTGAGTCTTCATTGAAAGACGTCTGAAGTGCTGTATGTGATGGCTGTTTGATGTTTTGCCCAAAGATATTCCTGGAAACAGCTTCACAAAGTAAACAACCTCTAGCGCTATAGGCTTGTGCTCAGTCTTCTGATATAATGCAGGGAGAGTCCAGGAAGTGGGTTATTACTTCCTGGGGATTAAAGGAAGTGACGGACATTTTATAAAAAAATGTCCTGACTATGCTAATGGTGGATGTCAGAGCTGGATAATATGAATATAACTAGAATACAAAAGGTACATTAACACAAATTGTGCATTTCTCTATTAAATCATATTATTTAAAATTCAAATAGAATAAAATCCTATCCAATCAGAAAACCTCCGTGAATTAAATTTTAAATGACATATGCAGAAAAATCAATGATAAATTAAAAGTGCTGAATAACATTTACATCTGAGAAAACGATAAATATTATTAAAGGGCATAAAACTGCCGATGAATGAAACTTCCTTCTAAAACTAACCAATACTCTAAAGACATTAAAGTCTGCCTTTGTATATTTCTGTCCATGCAGATAATTACCGGCGCTCTGCGGTTTTCTTATAATTTAAAACCAACATGGAATTGCGATCCCAAAACACAAAGTCCTGCATCTATATTGAGACTCCATTGCAATGAATGAGACCGCACTGTATAAAAAGAGCCGAGATGTTCAGGTTCATTACAATGATATCAGATGCAGCAGATGCCACTGACCCACACGGTGCTCGATTCCACCGAACCCGGCAGACACTCTCTGGCACTCGGCAGGTTACTGGGCTGCATGATGCTGATCTCTGAGGCTCTTCCATTGAAATGTCTCTTTTGTTTGTTGCTCCTGTGTGTGACACCCTGCAGATCTGAGATCCAGAGCCCAGCACCGGCCTGTCATCTGCAAGTCATCAAACCATTTGAAGACTTTGAGTATTTTAAAGATGGGGACCTTATAATTGGAGGAGTTCTCACGGTGAATAATCAAATGAGGAATTTTTTTTTTTCTGGACAGGATCATTTTTCTCCCCAAATAGTCTGTGCTGAGTAAGTTCCCTCAACTAACCATAAAAATAATATCTGCAGAACAAATTCATTTTATAGAGAGCCCAAAACTACTAAGGGAAGTGACTCTGTTAAGCAGTTAATGCAGTTGCTGTCCAGCTGTTTTCATACATTACATTTTTGAGTGCTATTTTGAGGTAATTATATACATATTTATGACTTTTTATTATTACTTTTTATTAGGCTGTTTTGTGAAATTAACTTTACGCAATGTAAGATGTGTTTTTTTCTTGCAATATTATGATTGTTATGCTATTGGCTTGATTGGGGGAGTTAATATCTTTTTGTAAATCTACCCATATAGATTTAAAAAATATTATGAGGATATTGGAGAAAATACGTATCTGTAAAACAGAGGTCATTGTGTTTTACACTAAGGAGCTGACATCTCCTTTTGAGAACGTGATAAATGCATGATAATGGCTACAAAGGTTAACCGAAATGTTAACCTTTTTATTTTTTATTTTATTAAACCAACTCTTGAAACATTAGGACTGACACTATGTAGAATTGGCAAGAAAATGAAAACACATTAGGAAAAGAAAAAGAGATTGAGAGATTGAGGAGGGAACAGACAGAAATAGAGGGACTATACTATGTACCTGCCAAGGATTCCTGTATTTCATAAGATTTTTCTCTTCAAAAGAAGTGTATAAGGTGAATTTTTTATGTGGATTTGTCTTTTTTTTTAAATAAATAGACATTTTCAATCTGTGAAGAGGGGCCACATGTTGTACTGGGTGGGACCAGACTCAGCCATGACCACCACTGTCCACTGTATTCAGACATTTGCAACCATCTCAGGCAGGGCTAGGAATGGGCTTGAGACAAAAATATTTCACAAAGGTCCTTGATTTATTTTCTGCAAGACATGCCCTACATTAAATAAATATGTGAGGGTAATTACGGCACTCACACTAGTACTCTCTACTGACCCATGACCTGTTTTGCCATTTGTTTAAAGCTAGAACCTTTGCCAGTTGATGGTAACATGGTATTCCTACAAAGTCTTAATAAGTGTTTTTATCTGGCAGACCTCTGACTATGTTCTTCTGCTTTAATCTAATTCTTCTACCTTTACAGCCCAGGCCTCATGGATTACATCAATTTACTGGTCTTTCTTTTCGCCATTGAAACATTGAACAACGACCCAAACATTTTACCAAATATTACCCTGGGATATCATATATATGACTCCTGTTTAGATGAAAGAAAAGCTGTGAAAAGCATTCTTCAGATTTTGTCTGGCCCCCGCATGACCGTCCCTAATTACTCTTGTGCGAATTATTACAACGTGGCTGGATTTATTGGCGATCACCATTCTACTACTACCATTCCCATAGCACAGTTACTAGGGGTGTATGGATACGCACAGGTGAGTAACCTGAATGGTCTTCCATGTATTGTCTGACATTAGCATTCAGTTTCATGGTGAGATCACAACCATGTCTGACTCCAAGCTGTTATTAGAAACCTTTACCGCAGAATGGTTACACTTTTCTCTTCCATCTTGTAGATCAGTTATGGAGCGACAGACTATGTGCTGAGTGATAGACGCGTTTATCCGCATTTCTTCCGCTCTGTTCAAAATTATCTTGTCTATAATAAAATTATATTGAAGATTCTAAAACATTTCGGATGGACCTGGGTGGGAATTCTCACGGTTGATGATGACACCGGAGAGACAGAGAGTCAGGCTCTGAGAGCGTATCTGACAAGTTATGGAATTTGTATTTCCTTTTCTGTAAAAATTAGTTTATCACAAGAACAATCTGAAAATATGAAAATGATGTCAGAAACGGTTTTGATGTCATCGGCTCGAATTATTATACTCTGCGGCTCTTTCAGCACCAGAATTATTGACATTTTAACTCTGTGTCTCAAACATAAAGATATAACATTAATCCTTCCTCCTGCCTGGGCTTCCAATGATTATCTCACAGATTTCTTTGTAGAACCCCTGAATGGCAGTCTGGCCATAGAACCGCATCCTCTAGCGCTACCGGATACCGGAAGTTTCGTTGATAATATCCATCCTTCAAACCGTCCAGCAGACAAGCTTCTCGAAGATATATGCATATTGTATTATAAATGTATATCGGAAAATTCTGAAAAGAATAGGCTTTATGAAGAGATCTATAAAATATCTCTGTGTAACTGCAGCGGGAAACCTAAATTAATTGCTAAAACTCATTTCACGGTTGGTGTTTCTCCTCGGGTGTTTATTTCAGTGAGTGCTTTAGTTAAAGCTTTACATGACATGCACTCATTTTATAACAAGAACGCAAAAGGAAATACAATCCAAAACATCTATAAACACCAGGTATGTATGAAATACAGACTGCTTCACGTGTCAGACGCTGACGGACATACAGGAAGAATTTCTAAGGCTTTATTTAAGAATATGAATTCTGGTCAGCCTTTACCCCTCATACCTCCCAACTTTTCAAAATGTGAAAGAGGGGCACTTTTTAAAAAAAATCTCGCGGAACCAATACAAGCAATCGCACTTAAAACACGCTTTACTTTTGTCAGCACAGTCATGTATATTAAAAATAACCAACACATTGACTTGAATTCCCATAAGGCTCAGCCAGACATACTACTTCCATGATGCTGGCTGAGAGTCATGGGAAGTGCAGCAACAGTAAGGCTGTGAACTAAAATTCCTATGATTCTCAGCCAGCCAGGTGTCCACCATAATGCCGGCTGAGCATCATTGGAAGAGTAATCCACAGCAGCAGAGATTTTTTTTATTATTATTAAAAAAGGCTAATGTTAGCCTCCTTTGATTTTGGAATCAAAACATTTGCTACTGCAAAAAATTTTTAGATGAAAAAGTTCCATTTTATTCAGTGGAACAAAACAGTAATAACATTATTCTTTATTCATATTTAATAAAAGCTATGATTGAGAATTTTTTGTTTTTTTATTTCCTTTTATTTGCCAACCTGCCCCCCAGTTATGCACATCTGCCCCCAGGATTGCCACTCTGCCCCCAGAAATGCCTTATACCCCCCCCATATGACACTCTGCCTCCCTGATATGCCTTATACCCTTCTATATGCCGCTTTGCCCCATGATATGCTTTTTAACCCCCTATATGCCTTATAACCCTATATGCCACTCTGATGAGTCTTGACACCAGGTGCGACATTCAGGTGGCAGGGTCAGACTTTGGTGTAAACAACAAGCATGGATCCATCCTGCCTTGTATCAACGATTCAGGCTGGGGGTGGTGTAATGGTGCGGGGGACATTTTCTTGGCACACTTGGCATTGTTTAAATGTGACAGCCTACCCCAATATTGTTGCTGACCATGTCATCCCTTTATGACCACAGTGTACCCATCTTCTGATGGCTACTTCCAAGAGGATAATGCAAGTAGCAAAGCTATCTTCATAAAAATAGGGATGCCCCATATCTCTGGAATCTACTTTCACCAAACCTTCAGCATTCACCCTCCCACCATTCAAGAAACATCTCAAAACCCACTTCCCTGTCACTGATACAACCCCACACTACCACTCACTCTTTGTCTATGCCTTATGCTTGTCCTCACCCCATTCCATTAACATTGTAAGCTTGCAAGCAGGACCCTCTCCCCTTAATGTATCAGTTTGTCTGGCAATTCTTGTCTTGTCATACCCCTTGAATATATGTATTTTAAGTGCTGCATAAATTGTTGGAAATAAAAGATAATAATAATAATCCTCTCAAACTGGTTTCTTAAACATGGCCATGAGTTTACTGAACTCCAATGGCCTCCACAGTCACCAGATCTCAATCTAATAGAGCACCTTTGGGATGTGGTGGAACAAGAGGTTTGCGTCATGCCTTCATGTGCATATGGACCAAAACCTCTGAGAAATGTTTCCAGCACCTTGTGCAAAGTATGACATGAAGAATGAAGGCAGTTCTTAATGCAAAAGGTGGTCCAACCGAGTACTAGCAAAGAATATAGCTAATAAAGCGGCCAGCGAGTGTATATACAGATCAGCCATAACATTACGACCGCTTGCCTAAAATTGTGACGGGTCGAGGCATGGACTCCACTACACTGAACGTCTGCTATTGTATCTGGCACCAAGACGTTAGCAACAGATCCTTTAGGTCTGTTAGATGGGGCCTCAATGGATGCATCCTGGTGCTATGTTTTCTCCAGGTAAATGATCCCTCAGCATGGGCACCCTGACTGGTCTGTAGCTACACAGCCCCATATTCAACAAACTTTAGTGCTCTGTGTGTTCTGACACTTTTCTATTAGAACCAGAGCCGGCCTTAAGTGTTCCGGCGCCCTGTGCGGACTACTCCTGTGGCGCCCCCCCATCCCAAAAAAGGAAAGGAAAAAAATCCTGTCACAAAACTCCCCTCTCTCACTATCTACCACCTCTGCCCCATCTCACTGCCTCCCCCCTGCCCCATCTCACTGCCTCCCCCCTCTGCCCCTTCTGCACTGCCATCCTCACTGCCCCTTTCTCACTGCTCCCCCGCCCTTTCTCACTGCCTCCCCCGCCCCTTTCTCACTGCCTCCCCCGCCCCTTCTCACTGCCTCCCGCTTCCCTTCTCACTGGCCTCCCCCGCTGCCCCTTCTCACTGCCTTCCCCCACTGCCCCTTCTCACTGCCTCCCCCCTCTCATTTTCCTTACTTAGCTTGTTGAGTCCTGCGGTGGGAGCGGAAGGCGTCCGTCTTCTCGCTCTGCCGCTCTGGATGTTAAATAAAGTTAAAACAAAAAAAACCCCGATGCTTTAATCTAAGTCCCGGGCAGGGGCGCCATGTGGTTGCTTGTGAAGATTTCAGCAACTGCTCGGCGCCCCTCACTCTCCGTGACTCTGTCACGGTGCCGGCGTTTACAGCTGAGCGACGGAATATGACATCATATTTCGGTGCTCAGCATGAAACGCCGGCACCACGACGGAGTCACGGAGAGTGAGGGGCGCCGAGCAGTTGCTGAAATCTTCACAAGCAACCACATGGCGCCCCTGCCCGGGACTTAGATTAAAGCATCAGGGTTTTTTTTTGCTGTTTTAACTTTATTTAACATTCTCCATGTTAAATAAAGTTAAAAAAACAAACTTTTTTTTAACATGGAGGATTTAAATAAAATTTAAAAAAAAAAAAAAAAACCCCGATGCTTTAATCTAAGTCCCGGGCAGGCGCCCCTGTTGCCACGGCACCCTGGGCGGCCGCACAGGTTGCACACCCCTAAGGCCGGCCCTGATTAGAACCAGCAATAACTTTTTCAGCAATTTGAGCTACAGTAAGAATTTGACCGCACGGACCAGCCTTCGCCCCCACATGTGCATCAACGAGCTTTGGCTGCCCATGACCCTGTAGTCTGTTCACTGTTTTTGCTTCATTGGACCAGTTTTGATGACCACTGCAGACCGGGAACACCCCACAAGAGCTGCAGTTTTGGAGATGCCCTGACCCAATTGTCAAGCCATCACAATTAAGCCCTTGTCAAAGTTGCTCATATCCTTAAACTCTTTCCTTCTTCCAACACATCACTGTGATGAAGAAAGGTTCACTTGCTGTCTAATACATCCCACCCACTTACAAGCGCCATGATAACAAGATTATCAGTGTTATTCACTTCACCTGTCAGTGGTCATAATGTTATGGCTGATTGGTGTATATGGACAGAGGTATTTGCTGTGATATGACTTTTACATGTATAGTATTATCCATACTAAATGATGAACATCAAAAAGTTAAAAGCAAAACCCACTGTTTTGTAGTTTTACATATTTCTTCCACAAGTTAGGTGTCACTGAAGGGAATCTTGCTTTATGATCAGCAACATCCCTTGAGAAAATACAGAGATTTTGGTAATTTTATTAGACAGCAAAATCCTATCTTAAATATTACATTATATTGTTTGCAATTTTTGAACTTTTTCTTGGGACAGAGAAGGATTTTTTTTAAATGATATCTCTAGCCAAAGTACCTTGTTTGGAACCTACTTTAACATTTATTAGTATTTAATATTATTACACACATGGTACAGGAAGAGGGGCAATCTTCAAATTGAAAAAGGGCATGAAAAGGCTTAGGGTATTACACATGCAGCATTAAAGAGAAGTGAAATAGCATTTAATGTCTAGGAGTTCCTTGCAAATGATTGCAACGTATTAGAAGCCTTTATGTTGTATATTGTTGTATATTTTATATAATTTTTACTTGCTACCTCTTAAGTTTTATCGCCATTCTAACACTAATTGCAGCTCACATGCAAAATCCAACATTATTATTTACCAAAGAACAAAATTTTTTCTAAATTGTGCCTTCATGGTGACCCTGGTGCTGTTGGTTCTAACGATGTGCTGTAGACTGATGAAGGGTTGATGGTGGTTAATGATATGAAGTTCTAGTAGATGAATAATAGAGATCAGGTATTGGTCTATTTTAGTTGAGTGTTTGGGTGGGTTCTGTTGTAAAATGGGAGGTATTTTTATTTTTTTTATTAATGACGTAGAAGAAAACTCTCCTACATTGTGACTGTGAATGTCCTCTTGTTTTGTTCTAAATCATTTTTAACAGTTGCATCGCTATATAAAAAGGATAACAATTACATCTCAGTTGGGCCGCACATTTTACGATGAACATGGAGAATTTCCATACCATTACACAATTACAAACTGGGTGTTTTTATCAAATAAGTCTACATTTAAAAACAATGTGGGTAACTTCACTGAGTGGGCTCCAGATGGTCAGCAGCTAATCATTGACTCGCATTTAGCAATATGGAGGAACAAAGACAACCAGGTAAGGGGGGGGATTATTGGTTTTGTTTTCCTACATTAAAATTAAGCTACATTTCTATAAACTTTACAGGCATAGAGTATATTAAAAATAAGTCAACAGAAATAATATAAACTCACCAGCACCATACATCCTAAAGATGGTAAAACAAAACCACTTTGACGGTGTAATGGTTCTAACTTGTGAAAAACCCTGTAGCATGAGAGCCATAAACATCACACTTAAGACTGAGCATCCTAAACACCCACTAACCAGACCTCCCAGCCAGACCTCCCAGCCAGGCTCTGGAAAACCTCCCCTAGACAACACACAAATGTCCAGGCAAGTATTTCCTCCCTTACCTCAGGGATACCTCAGGTCTTTTTTAGGGGATCTCCTTGCCCTGGGAGCATTGAGGAAATTCTTCTTTCCACAACAGTCTCTGATCGCCAGGCTCCAGGTTTTAATGCCCAGCACCTATGCCTGATGCAGACCACATAGGAATCATAGACTGGATCCTGCAAAGCCCTAGTCTCTTGGAAAAGCCAGCATTGATCCAAGCTGTTAGTCCTAAAAAAACATGTACCTGTGCCCCAACCATTTGCTCATTCTTTATTAATTTATAAGAGTGGCTCAAACAAGAACTATTTTTTTTTCTGTTTGTAGATTCCAAGGTCTCAGTGTTCAGAGAACTGTTTGCTTGGATATCGAAAAGTTCTGAGACCTGGAACACAAATCTTCTGCTACGACTGTGTCCGGTGCTCAGAGGGAGAGATATCCAATAGATCTGGTATAATAGATGATATAGAATCATACACATAATTTACTCATAGTAGGTGTGTAGGAATGAAAGCCTGCTCCTGGTAAGGTAGAAG
>VKOC01047488.1:0-18407 GCA_009364415.1 Spea multiplicata
TTTGTGTATTGATATATGTGACATCCTTCTAACCACCCTGATGTGTAATTATGTCCCCAGCCACCATCTTTGTGTATTATTTACTTTTCCCAATGCAGCCCCCACCTTGTTAATGTCCCTCCTTCTGTCACCTCCACTATTTATTTAAAATAAAATACTTTTTTGCTGGCCTTCATTCTTGCACTGTAACAGCAGACTGCTCTTCTCCCTCATGCTCTTCTCCCTGTCAGGCAGTGACAAGCAACTGTTCTGTAAGAGCCTGCCCCCTTCAAAGGGCGGGACGAAGAGCCTCAGTCAGTGATTGGCATGCCAGCAATCCATTAAGCAGCCAGCGGAGGAGGTTTTACAGCCACTTTTAAACTGTCAGCCGCATCGGCTGCAATTGGAGCTTAGTGTTCAATGGTATAGCGTTTCACTTGGGGCGGTGACACTGGGGGGCACAGCCATAATGTAGGATGGGGGCCATGGCCCCCTCTCGCCCCCCCTGGCGACGCCCCTGTTTATCAGGGCCGGACTGACCATCTGACACCACTGGACGACAGAGGCAGATTGGGGGTTGGGGCTTGCGGCCAATTCTAACACACATAATTAAGAAATAACAATGTTTTTCAAAGAAATCAGATTTTAGTAATGATGCAGTTGTAATGTTTTTTTTCTCTGAATGCCTCTCAGCCCCATATCAAAGTGGTGAACTATAAATAAAATAGAATGTACAAATACAAAAGCTTATTGTTTTACCACTAAACAAGTATTCAGTGGTAAGGTTGCTAAACCATTTGGTGTCTTTTTAACCGGCAAAGGCTCCTGTATATCATTTATTAGGTACTCATAAATCCTGTAATGCTTTTGAAAAATTAAAATGTGTTGCTTACAGATTAATCACTTCACTCATAATTAAAAACATCAGACCATTTCCTTCACTGTGAAAAGGCAAAACAGTGTAGAGAAACAAAGCAGAATGAAAGGTGACAAAGTACACCAGTTATTATTTATCAATGCATCTCATTTGCAACGATGTTTACTGGTTATAAACTTAATCTTGACTTTCAAGGTCATGAATGGCTTTTTCATCATGGAATTCTTGGGGAGAATCTTAACATATCAAACATTCTAATTTCTTTCCAGTTATTAAATAAAAAGAATATATTGGTTGACCCAGGGCTGGCCCGACAATGGAGCCGAGTGAAGGGGCGGCACTTTGCCCCAAGCCCTTTTTTTTTTAAAGCGGAAGAGAGAAAGAGGGGCGCCGAGTGGTTTTCGCTTACCAAGTTGTCAGTACCCGCTCGGTGCCCCTCTCTCCTCTGCGAGCCCTCTAGCTCGGTCTCGGTGCCGGCTTGTAATGCTAAGCGCCGAAATATGACATCATTTCCGGCGCTCAGCATTACAAGCCGGCATCGAGACCGAGCAGGGAGACTCGCCGCAGGACTGCTGAACGGTAAGTACAAGGGGGGGCGGTAAGGGTAAATAATAGGGAGGGAGGGAAGGGTAGATAATAGGGGGGCGGCAGGGTAGATAATGGGGGTGTGGCATTTTAACCTTCGCCCCAGGCAGTATTTTGTCTTGGGCCGGCCCTGGTTGACCCCAAAATAATATGCATGCACTGCAAGAACTAAATCTTGATTTGTGTTTTAGGTCCATTTTTCCTGATGTAAGGGATTCAAACCCTTTTGGTCCTTGGTCTGCTCCGATAGTGAGGATAGCTTTATATCTAGTCAAGGGATGTTTAAATTCCCTTACTGTATTGGCCTCCACCATTTATACTGGGAGACCATTTGTCTACTGCTCCCTTAATAAAGCAGAACATACTTACATTACATCTAAGCCTCTGATTATCTAGTTTTTAGACTTTGACTATGACCTTTTGAATTGATATTGTAGTCTGACTATTTTAAGGTAAGGGCTCACAGTGAAGTCATAGATAAGTGAAAATATTATTTGGATCACTTTACATTTAATTGCCTTGCAGGGAAAGCTAGACATTCACCATCCCATATAGCAGGGGCATCCAACCTGCGTCCCTCCAGCTATTGCAGGATTAGATCTTCCATCCTCCTCAGCCAGTACTGCAGCAGCTGATGGGACGCAGGTTGGACACCCCTGCCAAATAGGAAGGGCTTTTTGTTGGTTGTTTGTTTGGGGGGTTTTTGTTACAAAATTGCCAGACAGGTAAGTAGTTATAGGCATGGGCGTAGGAACCGGGGGGGACGGGGGGGACAGATCCCCCCCAGTAACTCATGCGGGGGGACCGATAATGAAGAAATCGCCCCCAGGGCCGTAGGGACCCCCCCAATAGAAACGCCGCAAATGAGGCCCGCGAGACCTCAAGGTGCGGCCTTCGTAAGATCGGCAGCCAGGGCAACCGATCTTACGCGGCCCGCATCTCGAGCCCTGCTACTTACCTGTGGGAGGGTCTTCTGTACTGCACAGAGGAAGCCCGAACCCAGCAGAGTTCACGTGACATCACATTCCGGTTCCTCTGTGCAGTACTAGAGAACGCAGAGGGAGGCCGCGCCCCCTGCTGAAGTCTGTGGGCGGCATCGAGGAGCTGCAGTGCAGGTAAGGGGGTGGGGAGGGTTAGCAATCACACTCCTATCATCCCAAGTCAGCCAGTACATGCTGAAACCTAGCTAGCTGCCCCCCCTTGTGTATTGATGCTGCCAGCAATATGGGGTCTGCACATCACTTACAGCCACCCTGTACCAGCATGTAATGGCTGTCTGCGTATGATAGGAGTGTGATTGCGCTTAGCAATCACACTCCTATCATGCCAAGTCATATTGATAATTTTTTTTGTCCAATTGTGGTGTGTTACCTACTTTTATAAAAAAAAATTTGAGTTTTTATTATTATTTTTAAAGGTGGGGGGTCATTTTCGTTTGGCTAAGTGAACGTTAATGTTTTGGTCCAGAATTTTCATTTTTGGTGCATTCCCTAGAATTAAAATAGAACTATTTCATTTTGCTTATCCAGAATCCTGAATTTGTAGTCACAAAACCTTCTAGGCCCAGAAATCAGTGAGAGGAAAGTAAAGGTTTTTGTTCAATTACTTTATTTTAATCTGCATATTTATTTAAAGGCCATATTTTCACAGTGAAAAATTAGTACGGCCCGCGCACGTATAAATTCTGATGAAGTGGCACTGCAGAAAAAACATTGGACTCCCGGCGTAGACAGTGAAAAAGGGTAGGTAGGGGTAGCTAGTGAGAAGGGGGTAGGAGAGGATAGCTTAGTGGAAGGGGGGTAGGGAGGATAGCTAGTGGGAAGGGGGGTATAAGGAGAGGAATAGCTATTGGGAAGGGGGGTAGGAGAGGGTAGCTAAGTGAGAAGGAGGCATAGGGAGAGGGTAGCTAGTGAGAAGGGGGCGATAGAGAGAGGGTAGATAGTGTGAAAAGGGAGAGTAGGGAGGGGGTAGATAGTGTGAGAAAGGGGGAGAGGGGGTAGATAGTTTGAGAGATGGGGAGAAAGTGGGGATCTGATGAGGGAAAAAGCTGTCCCTCCAGATTTTTAGGAGTTCCTACGCCCATGGTTATAGGTTAGCATAATGCAATGTTGAGAGGTTAATGTTATCATAGTAACCCTTCTTGTACTTTTTTAAGTATTTAGAGTTAATTGTTTACAGATATGACAATAAAAAATAATCTTATATTGTTAAACTCATATTTTGGGAGTCAAATAAATAGAGTGTGATACTTACCCTCTTTTCTGACCCACCCCATAAATCTTTGGCTGAAGGTCAGCAAGCTTCCAGACCTCACCTTATCTCAACTGAACTTGTCCTAGTATGGAATCTATTCTTGTTGTCCAAACCCAAGAACACTTTGTAAGGATTACAGAGTTGATTTCAGTTTAGACATAAATTGATCACTTAGCTGCCATAAAGTGTATCCTTTGTCAAACTAATGCAAAACAGGATTAGTTGTAGGCAGATATTCTTCATGAAAATGTTATGATAAGAGGATATTGCATCTTTGCATATTGGTTAATAACACTGATCTATGCAATCAATTATGTGCATCAGGTAATTGATCGTTTACAACTAGCTGTCACTTATGTTTTCTATTTGTCATGATGCATACATAATGCTGCATATGATGTGTTGTGAGAGTAATGAATAAGATCACATCTTTAATCATTACATAACCATTCATTTCATATCTGTATGTAGATCAGCAGTGATATTGCTCAAGAGCCATGTACAATAATAAATATTTTATTATTAATAACAATGGTTAATTATAGCAATAATGCTTAATTGTTTAATAAGCTGCTGTTAAAAGCCCACAATGACAAAATCATCTTACCTAGTTACTCAACATAAAACCACCACAATTAAATCTGAAAAGAGATAGAGTGAACAGTATCTAAAATCTTTTGTTCAAAGGACAAGAGCATTATTATTATCCATCTAGGACATATATTTACTGATAATACAAAATGTACAAATTCAGGTACTTAACACTGAAATGCAGGCTATGCCCATACATGCCTCCCCCTCTTTGTTGTTGCTGGCCATGAGACGTAACCACCACCATTCAGTGTCCAAAAGCCAGGATGCATAGAACACAAAATAATCTGACTGGCCTTCCTGGGTTTGTACAACAGGATCCCCCTGAATCAATCAAGGCAACTGAAGAGAGACTGTCATAAATAATAAACCTGATTTATTCACTAGTATTAAGCAGAATGGTAGCTAAAGTAGGGCTAAAACCCCTAATAATGTGGCAACCAGTAAGCCTTTTCAGGATTAGTCTGGCCTCAAGGCACCTTGACCCTAGCTGGATTAGCCAGCATCTGTTTTTGAGGCCTCCTTAACCTCCTACACTTAAACCTGAGCAGAATCCCCACATGAAAAATTGTGAACCTTGGCAGCAAAAAAAGGCATAAAGATATTCTTCTGCTTATTGATACCAAATATTTTAATCAAGCTTTTATAGCTTTTTTAGTTTCAATGTTTCAGCTTTACATGTGTTAATGCCATTATCCGGCATTTTCCTCCTTTATTGTGTGCAATAAATTAATGGACTGTTATCAGTTGTAAACAATACTTTTTTGTTAAACTCAGGCAATTTGAAATTTAAGAGATGAGTCAGTTTTGTGAATCAAGTTGACTAACATGGTAACTTGCATATAGTTGACCATGTAATTTAGTGTAGAAACTTGAAAACACTTTTCAGGTTGCCAGTTGACTTCAGATTGGCAGATTTGATCGTTGTCCAGTTTGCACAAGTTTGCCAACAAATATTTTCTCTTTGGTGAATAAACTCCTCTATCTCAAAATGTGTTATTAATTTACCATGCGGGGGTTTAATCTTGCTTAATAAAATCAATAAAAGGTGGGTTGTTTTATTACTATTTATAGCTAAATATATTCCCAGTGATTTATGCATAACCATGCACAATTAAAAATAATAAAACATATACATATGTTTTAAATGATAGATGGTAAGCAGCCTAAAATTTCCAAATGAGGATCCAATCATATTTTGAGCTGAGATTCAACATACCAGAAAAAGAAACTCTATTAATGTAAGATAGCGTCTATATATAATAACCTTCTCAGTGCTTAATACACTGATTTGGTACCGAATGGATTGAATCTAATAAACCTATAAGGACAAAAATATTATGGCACACAATCAATATTCGGCTAAATGTCTTTAGCCCTGGTGTTTTTTTTCTCCCTGTTGGATATTTTGATGGATGATCTATAAGGAACAATGAAAAGGAAGAGTCTAAATGGGAAAAAGATATTAAATTGGTTGCAACAGCAGATGAGAGGATGGTTGGGAAAAGCACTTAGCATGTATCTGACTGCGCCTAATAGCTGGGAAATGCAATTCAATGAAGATAAATACCATTAAGACCACACAGCTAAGAGCAAAAAGCCACAGGGACTAAATATTGTACAAGCATCACAATGAGTTAAGTGGGGGTGGATATGAAGGGCATATACTGTATATAAATATATATGTGCAGAGAGCAGGGGGGGGCAGTAAAGGTCATTTCTTTTAACTCTTGTATTTAAAAAGAATTTTTGAAATGCTCATGTCATTTCCAACACCCTACTCCTAATCTTGGAGAGTGTACTATGGAAAAACACAATACTAATCATATGTCTTCCATATAAGTTTATCTTATTTGTAAGACTTTTTAAGCAGTATGAAACCTGCATCATTGGTTTGACTTGTTTTACTTCATTTACTGATACATATTTTTTTCTTACTAATTTTCATTTGTTTAAGATGACACTAACAAGTAGACTAGATGGGCTGAATAGTTCTTATCTGCCACCAATTTCTATGTTTCTGTGTTTAATATTTCAAATGACTAATGATGGGCACTAAAGGACTTTTCTGAGACATTTTAGATTTTTAACAGCCTTTTAAACTTGAGCTTCATTGCTGTACAGCATCAAGCTCCTTCTTAAAATAATAATTTTGAAAGATAACTATATCTCAGTTGATAGAATTCAGTCTTCTGGGGTCATGGTTTTTCAAGGTTACAAGAAAAACTATAATTCTACATGTTTGAAAACATTGTTTCTATCTAAAATTGAAAAAAAGTAGTTGAAAAGACTTGGAAGAACCATTTTTCACATTAAGGTAAACTTTGAGTCCTACTAGCCCCTTGATATATTTTCTAATGTCAGGTCATGGTTGAAGTAGTTTTAACAACACTTTACATGACTGCTTGCTTTAAATATAGCAAAAAACTGAGTGCATAAAAAACACCTTTAATAGATGATAAAAGTGAACTTATTCTGGTCCCAAAGGGTGTCATTGATGGACACAGGGTTTGGAGGGAAAAAGTCATGGATTTGTGTAAAACCTCTCCAAATAACTTTAACATATGGTCCCCATTCCACTGGGTAAGGCATGTTCCATACCCCTCAAGGGTATTTCATAATATTTTAAGCTGGGGATGGGGAGCATATGGGAAGGTATGAGATGGACGCTGAGACAAAGAGGGTTATAAATCATCTCTATACAGTCACAAACTACCCCTTATTTGGTGGTGGTGACTTGCTTGTCAGTTTACACTAGAGGACTGCATTGGGAAACTTGCGGTCTTGCTGGGGCTGCGGGTGGGAGTGGGCGGTTAGGCACTGTACCTGCGGGTCCCGGTAATCCTGTGCAGTTCCTCAAGGCTGCCTTCTCGCTGCTCCCTTACAGTGTCTCCTATCTTGCTCCGCCCAGGAACAAAACAGAGTCACGTGATGTGACGTCACTTCCTGTGACTCCGCCTTGTTCCTGGGGGGAGCAAGAGAAGGGATGTTGTGAGGGAACAGCTCGAGGGCAGCTTTGCGGGACTGCGCTGGAAATCAGGTAAGGAGACGGGTGTGATTGGCCACAAATGTGGCGGGAGCGGGCGGGATTGGCCACAAATGTGGCAGGAGCGGTCGGGAGCAGAACACCCACATTGCGGGAGCGGGATTAAAAACAGCGGGCGGGAGCGGGATTAAAAAAGCCGTCCCGCTCAGGGCTCTAGTTTACACCATAGATGCAACTAATAAACAACTTGTGGGTTACTGAATCCACAAGTTACTTTTTTTGCTTTTTTTTTTACTTACATAAACGCCACTCTTCTACAGTCAAGTGAATGAGTCATGCAAATGTAACTATGAGCTGGCAATATTACATGCTTTGGTATACTGCTCTAATTCAATAACTCTAGTGGGTTTATTTCTTAAAGTTCTAGTAAACCTTAAAAATAACTTATTTTGACATCCCCTTCAAATGTTGAGAAACCAGCATGTACTTTAAAAGTTACACTGGATAAATAGGCATGGCTAAGATATTTTTCTTTTAATGAGCTTTGTTCCATTTTTTAAATGGGTGGATTGTGCACCTTCCATGTAGGTATAAATAAAAGGGAATAACAATTATCTTTTGATTTTGTAGTGACAGGGAGTTAACTGATTGTCAGGAGTTTGCAACTGGTAAGTTAAGTTATGGAACATTAATAGACCTTAAAGTAACAAAGTTTTTAGCTCTGCTTTTAAATAGCTTACCTTTTGGAAAGTTTTGAATGTCCACCTACTGTTTGGTTAGTTGTTAGAAATATTTAAGGTGTGTTTGTGAATATTAGAAAATTATCTTTATCTTCAATGGGGGTCTCCTCCTGAACGGCTGTTGAGATATCAATAAATTTAAAATCCTTATGTTAATCAAATTGTCTTCACTCTGTAGTTTAATTTTTAATTAAGGATTATGTCAATGCTGCTAGTTTGTTATATTTGTTATAAATCTTATAATTGCTAACTGAGCTGCCTCAAACATGTACATTACAGCTCTTAGTAACAAAAGATGTTACTAAAGAGGCATTGTCCGCTAGACTGTAAGCTCGTTTGAGCAGGGCCCTCCTCACCTGTTCCCTCTGTTAGTCAATTTGTTACGTTACATACTACTTGTTATGTCCTGTCTACCCACTGTACAGCGCTACGGAATTTGATGGCACTATATAAAACACTAAATAATAATAAATGTACAAATAAATAGTTAAATGACTTAGCATTTTTCTCCCTGCTGCCCTAGGAACATTTGTGACTTAGCAAGGTGAAAGCCCTTGGCTGGCTATAGCATTTTAAAAGCTAGAGAGAAGCCAAATATAATGAAACACAGCTTAGGTTTTAAAGATCAATTAAGTAAAAGCTAGTTAAATACTTACTGCACTGGATTTACTACACTGTACTGAAAGCACTACGTGCATGCTCATTGGTGCATTGGTATTGCTAGACTGATCCAATAAGGTGTAGCAATACATTAATATAGAAGTGAAACGTATTGATGCAGTGTTCTATCTTAATTGAGTTAATGCAGGTGAAAAAGACATGATAGAACAATTTGCTGTATTATCTTTGCACTAATAGGGATTAAATAGCCAGTGTGAGTCAGCCACTCCATTAGTAAAAACCACATGCACTTTTGAGATAGCAGACTGGGTTCTCTACAGTATATCAGCATTTAAATTGACTCCAAACTCAGTAGGCATATGCAATGTTAAATACAAGGGTAAAAATGTGAGTATGTCTCTAAACAAAGCATTATTTAGGTCTCATTTCAAATATGCAGTTCAGTTTTGGACACCGATTCCCATTAAGAATAAGATTAAGTTGGAAAGACTGCAAAGAAGAACAAAATTAATGGAGTGGTGAATTTCAGCTATATTGTTCATTTAGCTAAATCTAAATTTATTTAATCGTGAAAACAGGCACCAAGATGTGGCCCCTTGTATTACAGTTGATAAGGTTCAGGCTATTTCCAAGAAACTCACAGGTTAATAATCCACAACCTTTTGTCAGCTCGCATCCAGGGAATTTTTTCACATTAGGTGCCTTTGAATGCAAGCAATAGAAATCCTGCAACCGCAGGAAAAAAGTAAATGACATATTTCATAAACGCCCTCCTGTTTCGGTTCCCTGTAAGTTTTGAAGGAGGTTAAGAAGAACACATGGACAGATGCTTGATAATCCTGGTAGGGTTCACTATTCCACCTCAAGACACTCCTGGAGTCATTGATCACAAGATTGTCGGGTGTTTTATGCTTATCCAAGAGGCCATCCTTGTTCTGTACCACTGCATGAGTCAGGATTTTAAGTCTCTGATTCATCCTGGGCTTGGACATTTTCAAAAATGTTTGCATCCTTTTTTTTTAAGGAATTTCTACAGTAAGGCTTTCAGCTTACCCATGAAAAAGGAAATGCTTTGTTTTATTCAGAGAAGTTCAGCTTTCGCTACACAGGATATGAAGTTTTAAGTACAAGAAAAAGCATTTTACATATGAATCTCCAAAAAGACATACCATACTATCAAGACCTTCTGCAATATCACTAATATAAATATGAGAGAATGGGTCCAAGTACAGATCCCTGAGTCCTGAGGTACCTAACTGGTAACAAGACCTTGCTCCGAATATACTCCATTGACTACAACCCTCTGTTGTCTGTCACTCGGCCTCTGCCTAATCCATTTAACAATATTGGGATCTGAACTGAGATTGCAGTTTATCTTGTGGGACAGTGTCAAAGGCCTTACTGAAAACTCACTGTCTACTGCACGACCTTCATCAATTACTTTAGTCACCCAATCACAAAAATCAACAAGATTAGTTTGGCATGATCTTCCTGAGGTAAACCATGTTGATTTTGATCTTGTAACCCATGTGACTTTAGATGTTTAACAATCTACCAATTTGTAGACCTCCAGAATCTGAATTATTTATTTATTGCCATGTATGTCATGCTGATTGTATACATAGATATTATAGATAGATAATAGAAATGTATACATTGTATACATAGATATTATAGATAGATAATAGAAATTTAGCTTTCATTGATAAGAGAAACCTGAAATTAATATTAATGCATTAAGGTAAATAACATGGAATAAAGCTAATAATAACATGTTACCATATGATTTATGATTAAATCTGCCCATCATTTATCAATTTTATGGGGGGTCTGGCATTGTTTTTAAATATTTGTATGAATTGACGAAATCTGCCAATTTTGTTAAATTTGCAACTTGTACAAATCCGAATGCACAAGGCTACTACTGTATTATAAAGAGCCAGCCTAAGTGAGCCCCTTCTAAAGAAAGGCTAAGATGGCTTTGCATAATGCAGAGTGATACCAAGTAGTTGACATTCAATAAATCTCACTGTGAATGCATGTCACATGGCCTGCTCAGCCTTCACGCAGAAGAAGTTTGGTGCACTTCATAGTGCACGTTAGTGAAATTTCCTAATTGCCTGTTTAAATTTCATCTTTTTGAATGCACGTGAAAGCACAGAATGCTGTATTTTAGTAGAATCGTCTGTCCTTGGAATGGTTAAATGTGCATCAATGGTTAAACAGGCACTTTTTCATTAGTTAATATAATTTTTACATGCAGCAACTAAAAGGATCCTTTCGGAAGTTTAGTTTTTAATATGTATTCCTTTGCTATATCTCTCTGGTGTGGACTGAGTTAACAATAATTCATATTGATCATGCAATGTATACTGTGGATATGGGCCTTTTATAGTTTTTGTGATGGGAATGTGTTTTGAAATACACAAATAAATAAGGCAGCTCTCCTCCTCCCTCATCCAAAAGGCACTTATTTATCAGTTTATTATATTCCTCCGGGAAGCAAAATAGAAAATCCATATAAGCTGAGAGCTAGTCTATCAATTTCCATTGCACTCCTGCCCAGTCTCTATTGTACTCAATGTGGTCTATCTCTAACACACAAACAGATAGCATTCTGAAGCAATAAGGCTGTGTTAGACCAAAAAGCAAGACAATGCACAGACTAGAATTAAGGGACAGCATGTTAAAATCACTGCTACTTGAAGCTCCTGACTCCTGCTCTCAATTACAAAATCAATGGTGCTATTATCTTTTAGCACAATAAGGCAACAATATAGTAAAATTCAGAGGTTTTCATTTGTAATACTCTGGAGTTTTTATTTCTCGGTAATAAAGGGCACAGATCTTGACAAATACAGGATGTACAAGTAGCCTTGTGCGACGCATATATATCAAAGGACCTAGAGATGTCTCCAGTGAAATGGTGGGCCAAAACCATGCCTAGGCATAGGCTTAACAAGATAAATGTGCACAGGTCAGCTTTATCCAAAGCACTAAAAATTAAAGGTGGGTGCCCATCGAACCAGGGTTTAAATACTGCTGGCCTTACAATTGTATATAAACAGCAGTGTATTTACATTTACATTACATTACATTTATTTATAAAACGCCGGGCGATTCAACAGCTCTGTTACATTCACTAGAACATTTTATAAACACATAATAACACATACAACAACAAACTGGTGCAAAGGAGAAGAGGGCCCTGCTCTTGCGAGCTTACAATCTAGTCGGTGGTTGAGGGGAGTGAGACAATAGGAGAGGACGGCTTGGATGGGGATGAGTTCATCTGCTTCTGATGTGTTGAAGCCGTTTGTTCAGATGGCTGTGATTAGGATATGTCACGAATCAGGGGAGCAGGTCTGATAGGAGCCCAGGTGCAGGGGATACGAGGGGCTCTGTCTGTACCCCACGATGCATGATCAAGGCACTAGATACATTTGTGGGTCATGATGAGAGTGTATGTTCAATAAATAACGACAGACACCAATTTTGGATTTTGAAAGGCCACAGTTTTATTTATGAAAATACTGTGACACGTAAAAAAACTTTATTCAAACTTTAAAACATACATTTTCTTAAACTTGTGTAACCTCCAACCTTAGTGTACGAACCGCCAGACTTAACCCTTTAGAATCAAGGAGGTTACACCCACCGACCGTGCGACAACTAAGTGACTTAACATTGATACCTTAACACAGGTAACTCACACCAACATGTTACCGCGTACACCAACCACAAGCCGTAAAGCTGCACTAGCTCGTGGTGTAAACGAAGGCCTTCCCTTTCCCATGGGACCCTGCCCGTGGAAAAAAGGCCCACCATAACTCACAATAACCACGGATTCCATACCACGTAACATGAATAAAACTGACCATAAAACCTGACGGGAACCTCAGTTCCCCGCCACACCAGAAAACCATCAGAAAAAACACAAGGGAGGGTAACGCTTCTCACTGCCTCTCCTTCCTGTTCTAATAAAAAATGGTAGAGGGTCAGAGAAAAGCAGCCACATTTAAAGACCCTTAACCCCACCCCACCATAAACTTTTGACCTATGGCGACCTAGCCATGAGGTGATCATGCCCCCCTAGCATGATCCAGGCCTGATCATGCGGCCCCTTCTCTGATGTTTGTGTATCCGGGGCCCACTTGATCAAGGCACTAGATACATTTGTGGGTCATGATGAGAGTGTATGTTCAATAAATAACGACAGACACCAATTTTGGATTTTGAAAGGCCACAGTTTTATTTATGAAAATACTGTGACACGTAAAAAAACTTTATTCAAACTTTAAAACATACATTTTCTTAAACTTGTGTAACCTCCAACCTTAGTGTACGAACCGCCAGACTTAACCCTTTAGAATCAAGGAGGTTACACCCACCGACCGTGCGACAACTAAGTGACTTAACATTGATACCTTAACACAGGTAACTCACACCAACATGTTGCCGCGTACACCAACCACAAGCCGTAAAGCTGCACTAGCTTGTGGTGTAAACGAAGGCCCTCCCTTTCCCATGGGACCCTGCCCGTGGAAAAAAGGCCCACCATAACTCACAATAACCACGGATTCCATACCACGGATGAAAACCGCAACAATTTCACCCCGTAACATGAACAAACTGACCATAAAACCTGACGGGAACCTCAGTTCCCCGCCACAGCCAGCGCATTCGACCCCACTTGAAAGGGCTGGCTCCTCCACAAAGACACCGCTTTCTCCACGCCACACCTAACGTCTAGCAACCATATATCCGAACCAATGTCGGTCAGGTGAACACCATCCCTGCGAAACAACGCCGCATTATCGCCCTCCAAATCAGAGTGAGGCACCACAATACCTCCAAAGCGGGACACAAACCTAGACACCGCCTTGTTGACCTTAACCCTGGCCCTGTTAACCCCCTGTAAGGACCGGGCACCGCGCCAAAAAAGCCGAGGAGTGATATGGGACCAAACCACCACCAGCCCCGGAAACCGCGTCCACAACCGCAACAGATCACATTTAATGTTCCGAATTAAAACCCTCAACGGAACTCCACAAAGGTCATTACCACCGCCATGCAATACCAAAACATGCGGGGGAGAATCGGACCGTACCCTAGCGTAGAATTCGGCGATCACATCCCCCCAGGGCTTGCCCCTAAAACCGAACCAGCTGACCTGAGCGTCGTCGACGGAAAAGCCCAATTGAGCACCCCGTTCCCGAACAGCCGCCCTCCTTTCCGCCCAGTAGACAAAGGAATGGCCAAAAATCCACACCTGGCAGCAAGCACGATCTGCAAAACAAACAAATCAAAAACCGGTTAACAACAAACCAACGGAAAGGAGGGGGCGAAAACAACAACATCAGACAAGCTGAGGCCGGACGTAAGACCGAAACCGAGACGATCTCCACCGCCCGATGCGCTGAATGGTCTCATCGGAAAGGCCCCACCGGGCCGCCTCCGTGGCCGCACCAATCCGGAACGAGTGAGACGCAAACGCCCCAGGGGACAGCCCCAGCCGCGCAAGCCCCTTACGAAAGACCGCTACAAACTGATAGCGCGACAAAAATGAGCCATCAGCGTGCACAAAAAACGGCCCCTGTACATCAGGGCGCAACTGTAAAAAACGGGACAAGCACACCACCGGACACAAGGACGACCCGGACAACTGAAACAAAGACACCGTAAAACCCTTACCCAACTGATCCGTCTTGGACCTCCGAACAAATAACTTCACCACGTCAACCCCAACTAACACGTCCTGCAAGCGCACACCACCACCGACCCCACGCGACGGACTAACAAATTCGCTGATGCGTAAGGCCCCGAAGAAGGCCACCACAAAAGCAGCACGGAATAAAACAACCTCATACGAGTCCCTACAAACCGCATCCAAACCGTCGCAGAGCTCGCCCAGTATCTGAAAAGTAACCGGCCGACGAGAATCCCTCGTCTGGAAACCCTTGCGAAAACCCCTCAAAGCCTGTTGGACCACAAAGGCTTTACAAAAATCCGCCTCACCCATCAGTTTACAACGAAACGATAGAGCCGAGACTAACTGGTTTACCCTGGAAACCGACACCCCGTTTTCAAACGAGTCGCCTAAATACCTCAGCAGCGCCAGCACCTTGCCATCAGTAGAGGAAGGGTATCCGCAGGTCCCCAGGAAAGCATCCCAATACGCCCAAGCCTTCTGATAGGCCGTCCAAGTAGAGGGAGCCAGCGACCGACGTATCAGGTGCAAGGCGCGACGTCCCCCATCGTCCAAAGCCAGGACGGGCAAGGCGAGCCCACCGGAAGGGCCGTAGGTGCCAGCTGTCGAAACCGCGACCACTGCTGTCGAGACAAAGCATCCGCAACAGAATTTTCAACACCGGGTATATGGACAGCCGTCAAGAACATATTAAGTTGCAAACAGCGCAAAACGAGATGCCGTAACAGTACCACGACCGGGGGCGAAGAGGCCGACACGTTATTAATGGCCATCACCACACCCAAATTGTCACAATGCAAACGCACTCGCTTATTCTGAAACAAATCGCCCCACAACTCCACAGCCACAATCACTGGAAAAAGCTCGAGGAACACGAGATTCCGACAAAGGCCAGACTCCCTCCAATCCGCGGGCCAAGGAGAGGCACTCCACCGGCCCCCCAAAAAGGCCCCGTAGCCGTCGCCACCAGCGGCGTCCGTGTAAAACTCCAGATCCACATTAGAAACGGCCTCATCCATCCAAACAGTTCTCCCATTAAATTCGCTTAAAAACACATCCCAAACCGCCAGATCCTCACGCAGATCATGCGTGATCCGGATAAAGTGATGGGAGGCCTTAACCCCGGCCGAGGCCATCGCCAACCGTCGACAAAAAACCCGGCCCATCGGGATGATGCGACAAGCAAAATTAAGTTTTCCCAAGAGAGACTGCAGCTGCTTCAGAGTCACCTTCCGAACCGAACGAAAATGACCAACCAAAAAACGCAAGTCTGTCACCTTATCCAGGGGTAACTGGAAAATCATGGCCACCGTATCAATTTCGATCCCCAAAAACTTCAACTTGGTTACTGGCCCTTCCGTCTTGTCGGGGGCCAAGGGGACCCCAAAACGCCTCATGACACTCTGGAGCGTAGCCAAAATCATGGCACAGACCTGTGACCCCCCGGGACCAACACACAGAAAATCATCCAAGTAGTGGATAACAGAAGAAACCCCAGCCTCTTCCCTAACCACCCATTCCAAAAAACAGCTAAAGGTCTCAAAGTAAAAACAGGAAATGGAACACCCCATAGGGAGACACTTATCTATGAAGTACTGTCCTTCCCACAAACAACCCAGAAGGTGGAAACAGTCCGGATGAACAGGAAGGAGCCGAAAGGCCGACTCAATGTCGGTCTTAGCCAACAGCGCCCCCTGCCCACAACGCCGAACCCAGTGTAACGCCGAGTCAAAAGAGGCATACGAAACGGTACACAGCTCCTTGTCAATCCCGTCGTTCACGGAACCCCCTTTAGGAAAGGAAAGATGGTGAATCATCCGAAACTTCCCGGGTTCTTTTTTGGGAACCACGCCTAAAGGCGAAACACGCAAACGGGCAAGTGGGGGGGTAGGGAAAGGGCCCGCCATCCGACCCAGGGCAACTTCCTTCGCCAATTTTTCCCCCACAACCTCAGGAAAGGACAGGGCAGACTTCAAGTTTCTAGGAATGCCACAAACACTAACGTCAGTGAACGGAATGAAAAAACCCTCAGAAAAACCAGCTTCCAACAACCCAGCAGCCGCCCTGTCAGGGTAACGAGATAACCAAGGGAGCATTTCATTTAGCTTCACTGGAGTCTTCCCCTTTTGAGCCAGACCCAGACCCTTTTCCCCCCCTTCCCTTCTTAAAGCACTTGGACAGGGGGTGGGAACCGGAGCATCCGGAACACTCGTGCTTAAACCTGCAGCTGGTACCCCACTTGCACTGCCCTTCATTAAACTGCCAGCAATAACCTTTTTTGAGCCCTGCCGGCGACGAGTTGCTGGCCCCGCCGGCAGTCCCTGAAAAGGGCTGCCGAACAGGGGCCGTGACCTTAAGCCACAACGCAATGTCTTTATGGTCCCACCGCATGGACGACCGCACCGCCTTACGCTGACGAAACTGTTCATCATAGCGGAGCCAGGCTAACCCCCCATACACTCTGTGAGCTTCCCCAATACTGTCCATGTAACAGAACAGCTGGGAACACTGGTCTGAAGCTTTCTCCCCAATCACGCTAGCTAGGATAGCAAACGCCTGCAACCAATTCTGAAAAGTTCGGGGTATCAGGCGATACCTCCGCCTCTCCTCGTCCTCCTTCTTTTTCTCATCAGACTTAGTAGACCTATCTAATTGAAAACGCTCCAATGGCAGAAGGGTAAAAATATCAACATATTCCCCCTTCCAAATCTTTTCCTTCACTTCTTGCTTTAAATGAGCCCCCAAAGGACCCTCAAAACAGACGTACACCTCCCCCTGTGCTGTATCAGACGGACGCACTGGATCAGCCACAGCGGCCGCCGCCACCACACCAGAAGCACCAGAAGCCTCAGTTGAAACAGAAGCCACAGAAACAGTAGCCGCAGCGGGCACGGTGGGCACAGCAGGAATGACAGGCGCAGCAGGCGCAACAGGTACAGCAGTAGCTACAGCAGCGGGTGCAACAGGCGCCGTACCACCGGTACCAGTACCCCACACCACTGTCGGCGACGCAGGCGCAACCCCAGAACCGCCCAGAGATGGGGCCGGGAAGGATTGTAAAAGGGAAGCTAATGCCCCCACAAAAGAACCCCAAGCCCCTGGCTTAACCCCAGGCACATCCCCAACCCCCGTCACAGATTGTGAACAAGGCAAAGGCGCAGCCAAATTAACCCCTGCGGGACCAGTATCCCCTGCAGACTCACCAGGCTGGCCATGTGGTGTCTGCTCAGCCGTTCCTGAAGTCATCAGAGAGCCCTGGGCAGGAGTGGCGAAGAGGTCAGGAGAGGCAGCCAGCCGTTGAGAAGAGGAAGCCCGGCTGGACTGCCCAGCAGCCGGAACAGATGAAGGGGCAGCCGGATCAGAACGGCCACCCACACCGGAACGGGGAGGAGACGCCCGCCGAGAACCGGACCGCCGTGAGGAGCGAGTCCTGCTCCTGCTCCGGTCCCTGGAAGCCGCGGTGGACGAGCGGTCACGTGACCGGGAGGGAGACCGCCGTTCAACTCTGCCGGGTCGCCGGGAGTCCCGCCTCCGGAAAACAGGCTCCGCCTCCACCCGCCGAGATGAACTAGGAGCCGGGGACAACGATACACGCCGTCCCCGGCCGTCGCGCCGCACGGCCGCTCTGGTGCTCCTGCGAGCCGCACGGGGCTCCGGTACCGCCACGCTCACCTCCTCTGGACGCGATCTTCTCGGGCTGACGTCCGCCCGACCAGCAACTCCGGAACCCTGCCGCCTGCCGGTGGACCAGTCTGGGCTGAGCCTCTCGGGGGGTCGCGTACGCCTCGCTCTTGTAGCCCTCTGCGTCGCCGCGGGAGATCCAGGCGCTGCTCCTTCCTCCAGCCGCGAAGGTCCTCCGGTCAGCTGCTCCAGACGTTCTTCCAGCCACGACGTCCCCAGCTGCAGGGCCGAATCCCGGATCCTGGACAGCAACTCCTCCAAATCAGCCATGGTAAGTGGTAGAGCCTCACAGGAACACTGGAACGCTGAAACGCTTCTCACTGCCTCTCCTTCCTGTTTAAAGACAAATGGTAGAGGGTCAGAGAAAAGCAGCCACATTTAAAG
>VKOC01047493.1:0-16217 GCA_009364415.1 Spea multiplicata
ATTGATTGAAACATAAAATTCCAACTAACTCGATCGAAGGCTTTCTCTGCGTCGAGTGTCATTAAACACAATGATTTTTTTTTCTAATTGTGCACAATCCAGCACATCAATAACTCGTCTAATATTATCGTATATATATCTTTGCGGAACAAAGCCTATGTGATCAGGATGTATTATTGTTGTTATCACTAATTTCAGTCTTTCGGCTAAAATCGTTGCATATATCTTCATATCTACATTTATAAGCGAAATAGGTCTGTAATTTCTAACATCCTCTGCATTTTGATTGGCTTTAAGTATTGGGAGTATGTTTGCTCTCAACAGTTCTTCCGGGGCTTCTCCTTGTTTACTAATTTCATTAAACATAGTTGTTAATGTTTTATATATATTCTCATTTAAGCATTTATAAAACTCGCCACTGAAGCCATCTGGGCCTGGGCTCTTATGGTTTTTAAGATTTTTTATAGCTGCCTTCACTTCTATTTCCTCAATAGGTCTATTTAATACTTTTAACTGATTTTTAGTAATTTTTGGAATGGGTAGTCCTGCTAAGTATTTTTTTACTTCTTCTGTATTTGTACTGGGGTTTAAATTATATAACGCGCTGTAATACTGGTTAAATATTTCACCAATACCCTCTGGTGACATATAGCACTTATTATCTTCAACTATCTTATAAATACGCTCTTTTGCTTGTTTATTTTTCAATCTAGTTGTCAAAGTCTTATCCACTCTATTACTTTTATAGTACCAACTCTGCTTTAATCTCTCTAAATTTTTATTAATTTTTTCTGTTTCTAATTCATTTATGGTTTTCTTTATTTGTAATATTCTATTAGATCTAAATTTAGTTGGCGATCTTTTGTTTAACATATCCAATTCATGTAAATTTAAGTATAGAGTGGATAAGTCTTTACCCCTATTTTTATTATCTATACTACCAATTTTAATCAGATGTCCCCGGATTACGCACTTGTATGCGCACCATAGCGTTGATCGTGATATTTGTTGATCATCATTCTCTTGAAAGTAGAGATTAGTAGTATTTTTTATTTGTTCTACATTTTTCTGCGATTTCAGAAGATTTAAATTTAATCTCCACTCTCTGACTCTAGGGTATATTTTATTTAAATATATTTCCCAGATATTAGCATTGTGGTCTGACCACACAATATCTTTAATTAATACCTTCTTAATCCTATCCACTAAAGTTTTGTTTCCCAAAACAAGATCTATTCGTGCATATGACGCATGCGGGGCAGAAAAGTGTGTGTATTCCTTATTCAAAGGGTTAAAGATTCTCCAAATATCGTAAAGTTTGTTTTTTTTAACAAAATTTGTTAATAATTTAGCGGATTTAACCAGTTTTATATCAACTACTTTTCCTCTGAGTAGCTTCTTGTCCCACATTACGTCCGGGATACAATTATAATCTCCTGCCATTATTATTGTCCCTTTAGCAAAATTTTCTATTTTAACAAATAGATTTTCCACAAATTTCATAGGATTAGTATTTGGGGCATACAGATTAACTAGAGTGAAGAATTCATTTTGTATCTTACAAACAATGATTACGTATCTAGCCTCTAAATCACTTTCTTGGGTAATAATTTCTACCGCCATATTAGAAGTAATTATCACAGCAACTCCCCTTTTTTTTCTATCTGTTAACGAGGCAGTTATGACTTTCGCTATATGTCTTCCATTTATATAAGTATCATCATTATTGAGCCAATGAGTTTCTTGAAGGAAACAAATATCGATTTTCTCCTTTTTTATAAGCCGTAATATCCTGGATTTCTTACATGGGCTATTTGCCCCTTGTACATTTAGAGATAAGAACCGTACCATTCTATTTTAAACCTTAGCGACACATATTCATGACTCCACATAGCCAAAAAACACATACAGTACATCATATAACATAAGTAAACTGATACAAAAACATTATGTAACATACACAAATAGACAGGATATAAGAATTTTACACCCGTCTGCAAATTCCTCCCAAACATCCAGTTTGGAGAGAATCTTGAGGTCTTTCCCCTCTTCCTAGACCTACTCAAACTAAGCCACATATATACACCAATTTTATGTGGCATATCATAAAACAAAGATCGTCGCTTTAGGAGTTCGCAGGCAAAAACACCATCAGTACAAATAACAAACAAAAAAAACAAAACAAAAAAAAAAAACAAAAGACAGCACTTATAATTAATAAGTACGTATTTCATCACAATTCTTCTCTATTAGACATTATTCATACGTATACTCCTCTATATTATATTAATATGGTCGTATCAACAACGGTTGAACGGTCAGTAAGTCCAATAAATTATATCATATGATTACGTATTTCATCCCAATTTTTCTCTGTTGAACCTTGATTCATACAAAAATCATCTATATTACGTCAATAAAATCAATTGTCAACAGTGAATACTAAGGGCAATGACTTACATAAATGCGTGCTTCCTCAGTATTATTCTCTATAAAATCTAGAGAAGGAAAAAAAAAGAAAAGAAGAGAGAAAAAAATAAAATAAAATAAATAAATAAATTGTTCACTAATGCCCCATACCTATGGGGACGTGAAAATCAGTGTCTTGTGTAAAATATATATATTCTAGTGTATTGTAGTAAAGTGACTAAGTCATATTAATATATTAGGCCATATAATTGTGCACTCTTGTAAAAAGGTAAAATGTGATATAAATATTGTGTAAATAGAATAATAAAAATAGAAAAAAAGGAAAAAAAAAAAAACAAAAAAAACCCACAAAATCGTGTGTATTGGGTGTACAAAGTACAGATATTAAAGTGAGTGATACCATAGTACAATATGTAATCTAGATTAATGTGCAGCCATCAAGTGTTTTCTAAATAGTCACTAAATAAAAAAAAAAAAAAAATGTGCGAGTTGAAAAAAGTAAAATATAATAGTGGACTGTGTGTATATGCACGGGGGGGGAGGAAAAGGAAAAAAAAACAAAAAACAAAAAAACAGACTTCATAATATTCAAATCAACAATAAGTAATATATGCAAAAGCCAATGAATGCGTATAGTCAATATGTGCATGTCAGCAATAGTTAACAATAATTAATGGAGTCAATGGCTTGCTATTATCTAAAACAAAATTACATTTCGTTTTGTTGAACTTCAAATCATCCATATAGCCGCCTATATTTACAAAAAAGAACAAGACAACAACAAAAAAGGAAAAAAACAAAAATAGAAAAAAAAGAAAGAAAAAAAAAAAAGAAAAAAATGTATCCGCAATAAAAATTATCAGTAACGTTACTCTTTTTAATTTCCCCACTCTTGTGCCTTTTTTAGGTGAGTCCAAACACCTGATATATGTCCATCAACATATTATTTTAAGCTTGGTGGGGAAACCCCATAATATATCGTACCATATATTTTCTCTTAGGGTTTTATGTTATGTCTTTGTATTGGGCTCTTTGATGGCGAGTTCTTTGCGATAAAATCTGGAAAAAACACATTTTTTAAAATCTATCATCTCTGAAATAAACTTTCTTGAGGCAAGATAAGATCATTTGTCTCATTTGAAAGTTATAAATTTACAAATCAACATCTCTTGGCACTTTCCGAAGCAATAGATTTAGGTTTAGTTAATCTGTATGCTTTTTTCTATCATAGGCTCTTTTAATGATTCTTTCAGACCCATATCTTGAATAAATATAAATCATGTTGATATAAGATCCTTTGTAATGATTTTTTCTGGTAAAACCGCGATTCTAAGTTTTTGCGCCGGATTTATTTTCTGCTTCCTTCCAAATTTATCTTCAGTATTAAATTTTATCTTCTATTGTTTGTAAATTTATCCTTAATTTGATCTTGCTCAAACTTCATATTCTTCATTTTTATTTTCTACCGTTTTGAGGCGTTCTGCAATATTTGCGATATCAATTTTTATATCAGAGAAATAATTTTTTAACTCTTGCTTTATTTGTTGCAATTGATGATTCGCACATGTTTGTATACAAGATTGTAGATATTCTTGGGTAAGTATTCCCTCTTGTTTGGTAATTATATTTGGTATATCCTCTTTTATAAGCATTTCTTCTGAAATATCTCCTCCTGAAAGTATAGAGGTTTGCTCTAACTCCTCTAGTGTTTGATCAGCTATTTTCTTTTTTTGTGGGACCGGAGAGAAAAGTGTGACCAATTTTTTATCTCGCTTATTTCTTGATCATTCTTTTTTTCTTTCTTTCTTTCTTCCGCTGCTTTTCTTTGTGACATTTTCACCACTCTTTATTTCTTCCCTTAATATGCCTTTTATATTCTATATTAAATATGCCTCAAAATGGGCTAAATAAATTAATATATAGTACGTAAATGCTATTTGCAAAATTATAGTGGCTTTAACATAAAGAGCAAATCAAGTATAACATAAATTAATTTTTTTTTTTCTTTTTTAGAAGCGAGTCACTACTCAATTGTCACTGCAGAGCTCATATATATTCAACCACAAGATATAATAAGGCACGTTATATCTGATCCAAATTGAATATGGGTTCTCTTCCTTAGGGCCATATAGGCCTCTGTTATAACTTTCAATTGGGACCATATAGGTTTGGGGTTCCCTTTCTCAACTTTTGTGCTATTTAGAACAGTTCCTCTTAATTGAGGTAAGTCAACTCTTGCATAACAGTCAGATATTGCCCGGTAATTGCGACAGAATTTTCGGAGTCAAATATACTCAGCAATGCTCTCCACCACCAAGTTTCAGCAGTTTTCAGCATACAAATTTTTATATTATACGTTTCTTTGAGATAAAACAATTATTACTAAGTAGTTGTCAACATTCAAATGTGCTCACCACCGTGTTCAGCAATTAGGCCGTGTCAAATCCAGATCAAAATATAAGAAAAACTGCATAACTCCAAGGGCCTCCACTTCTCACCTCTTCAAGCCCCCTCTTGAACACAGTCGATCTTTTAATGTGTCGCCGATTCACCAGCAGTTCAGCGGCAATTAATTAGCGGTTGTGGCGAGACAGTGGCGGTTCAACCGCGAAAATGCCGCGGAACAGGTCAGCGGTTTAGCCGCGAAACAGTTCGACGGCGAATCAGTGGCGGTTCAGCGGTTCAGTGACTTGCCGCAAATCAGTGGCGGTTCGGCGGTTCCGCGAATCAGCGGTTCAACGGATCAGCAGTCAGAGGCGGTTCAGAGGTAAGTCAGATTCAACAGCTCACGGTTCAGATACGGCGATTCAGCAACTCATTGCGGGTTATAGGCGGCTATATCCTCAGAATTGTTGCCTGTAGCGTTTGCCTGCGAACTCCGGACGCTCCTCCCACCTAGCGTCTCACGTCATGACGATCAGCCGACTCC
Organism: Spea multiplicata; assembly: GCA_009364415.1. NCBI lineage: Eukaryota > Metazoa > Chordata > Amphibia > Anura > Pelobatidae > Spea > Spea multiplicata. The sequence continues at coordinate 5,360 of VKOC01047493.1, forward strand.
CCACCTCGCCTGTCGTGTTTTTAAGCTCAGTGTCGCCAATACATTGGTGGTTCAGTGGAAGGACTGTGAGCCAATGCAAACTATACTATTGCAAGACTAGAAAGGTGGGCCTTCTATTTAAACACATTTTAAAAACTCAAGGGCATCTGACCTCGTGGCGCAACGGTAGCGCGTCTGACTCCAGATCAGAAGGTTGCGTGTTCAAATCACGTCGGGGTCATTTGCTTTTTTGTATGAAAACTAGAGACATTACCTTAGTATTAAAGGGGTCATCTCATGAAACAGTAATGCTTTCAGTGAAGAGAAAAGACAAAGATAAGTATTTTATTGTATAAAGTGGTGATACTGGAGCAGCAATAACATCTGAGCATAGGGGAGTGATGTTGTGCCATCACTCTCAGCTGCTAATGTGCTCTTGTCTGATCACCACCTACCCTTTTGACCCTATCCCCTTAGCAATCCCCAGACAATCGACAAATCCAAACACTAGATAAATGGGGCTCTGCTCAAAAGACATCCCGTTGTAACTACTGTCCTCCCTTCCCTCTCTGGACATATGATTACATCCGCAAAAAGCTGTCAAGAATACTCTTTAATAATGCTTCCCCACTACCTATTAACACAGAGAGACCTTCATGTAGCCCATCCAGGGAGGTTCCCCAGAAATGCATTACCTGGAATGTGACAAGAACTTTAGCAACAGCAGGCATAAAGAGCAGAAAAGCAACCGACGAGGATGGGATTCGAACCCACGCGTGCAAAGCACAATGGATTAGCAGTCCATCGCCTTAACCACTCGGCCACCTCGTCAAGATGAGAGCATTGCTGTGAAATGTTGGGTCACTCTTTGTCCATGTGAACTTACAGTACATCTAGGACTAACTAATTGATATCCCAACCACCGCTTCCATCATTTTCTGTTCAGGGGAGAAATTTTCTTTCAGACCACTCGAATCCCTATGGATTTCCAAGTCGTGTGTTACAGCTGCATTGGTGGTTCAGTGGTAGAATTCTCGCCTCCCACGCGGGAGACCCGGGTTCGATCCCCGGCCAATGCAAACTTCTTTTTCAGAGCATTGGTAAATCAGGTCTCCGGAAAAGCCAGGTGCGTTTTACCCATTCTGAAGGATTGTCTTCTTTGCTATGTTGCAATGCCTTATGGATGAAGAGCTTAACCAACATCTCCAAAGAAGCGCTTGCCTTGTTAGCGCAGTAGGTAGTGCGTCCGTCTCATAATCTGAATGTCGTGTGTTCGATCCTCACACAGGGCATGCTTCTCTCACAGCTACACGTATAATCAACTAACTTCTTGATTCCCCATCAACCGCTTGTCGTGTTTTTAAGCTCAGTGTCGCCAATACATTGGTGGTTCAGTGGAAGGACTGTGAGCCAATGCAAACTAGACTTGTGCATTCGTCTTCGGGCGAACATGAAAACGAGCACGAAGAGGCCGTTTTTTTGTTCGTTCCGAAGGAACGTAGAACAGAATACAGTGCCGGCAAACCGTAGGCGAAGACGAAGACTCACAACCACCAAAATTTCAAACAGGAGTGAGCTGATCCTCGTCTGTCCAATCAGCTCGCTCTTGTGACGTCACGCTAAGGGTCTCGTCCAATGCCTGTGCTGCTGTTTTTTTTAATTCTGAAACCGCCTATAAGAACAAGGCTTGTCTGAGAGATCCATTAATTTTTCGCTGTGACTGCTTTGGCAACACTGCTGTGCTGCATCCGAGCGTTACAGAGAGAGATTGTTCTGTTCTGTGTGAGACTGGTAAGCCTTAGCCTGCCATTTCTCACAGTGTACTTCATCCTCACTTCAGTGCTACTTAATTAATAATAATAATTTGATTAATTTAATTTTTTTAATTTAATTTGTCATCAACTTTAGTGTAAGTGCTGTTGAGTTGACAGTGCACCCAGTGCCTCAGTGGCACTGGGGTGCCCTTGCCCTGGGCTGGCACTAGTGCCTATTGCCTGTCCTGCTTAAATAAATTAAATAGAATTTATAAATTACAATTTAATAGAATCTATAATTTAATAGTTCATTATAATATTATATATATATATATATTTGTCAGTCATATATATATATATACTATAGTATACTAGTGTAGAGTGTACTGTAGACATTCATCTACTAGTGTCTAATTTAAAATCAGTAATATTAATTAATATAATTAATAATTGAATTCATTATAAAATTATATATATATTTGTCAGTTATAGTTAGTAATAGTATACTAGTGTAGAGTGTACTGTAGACATTCAAGACATCTACTAGTGTCTAATCTAAAATCAGTAATATCAATAATTCTCTAATTCTTTCTTATCTTAATAGTTAATTAAATTAGCTATAAATAAAAGTAATAATATTAATTAATTACTACTAGCGTATAGTTCAGCTAATCTTATTAGTACTGGTGCTGCAGCTCTATAGTTTGTGCTTTGTTTTAGCAACAGTAAGAGACCAAGTCAATTTTTCTTAATTAATCTTTCATTTTATTTCATTTGTTTTGCTCACCTCAGTCCATCAGTGAAGTGAACTTGTTGGGCTAGTGAGTGCAGCCGCATAAGTGCTGTGTTTTTTTTTGATCAGCAAGCAGTGACGTTAACTGTTTTGCAAAGATTTTCTCATTTATTTTACATTTTATTTCAATTTTATTAATAGTACCCTTAGTGTTTTGCTCACCTCAGTCCATCAGTGAAGTGAACTTGTTGGGCTAGTGAGTGCAGCAAGCAGTGAAGCTAACTGTTTTGCTGTGACATTTTATTTTATTTCTAATTCTTTTCAAGAAAAATTGACTGTGACGAGCTGTACTAAGCAAAGCTTCAAGCTACTAGCTGTAGTACTAAAATAATTCTAATCTTCTTTAATCTTAATCTATAATATATTATAAATAATAATATTCTAATTCATAATCTATAATATAAGTAATTCTAATTCTAAATTCTAATTCATAATCTATATTCTTCTATCTATGATACATAATATATAAGTAAATTAGTTCTAATCTATTAATATTATATAACTTAATATTAATTAATAAATCATATACTGAATCTGATTTAACCTCACTTTAGCTTAGTGGGTTTGAGAGCGTCTGCCTAGAGGTAGACTTATAGTAAGGAAATATAGCTTTAGGCTAGCATAGTAGTAGGCTAAGCTCTTAGGCCCGTGTAAATTCAAATTAAAAATAAAATACTGCTAGTTATAAAATAGTTAATCTTGAGTTAACAATTTAAATAACTTTAGCACTTTGGCAGATTGCACACAACAGCACAGTGCAGTAGTGCATAGTTTTACTTAGTAGCACTGAAGAGAACTTCCTCTATTTTTTTTGTCTTTAATTTGTTTTTCCTTTTTTTTGTTTTTATAGTTTTTTAAACACTACACTACACTACACTACACACACAACACAAAATTTGAAATGGATCCTCCTTTTGGGACTAAGGAGGGACAAGCTCCATCTACCACCACCACCACCAGCACCACCACCAGCGCCAGTTCTAAGATGCAGCCTTTGCGTCAGTCTAGTCGGCCAAGTAGGCCAAGCTCTCGCTTATCATTTGGGGAAGCATTGCTTGAAGGATTATCAAGTAAGGGAAAGGCACCAAAAGCAGGCAGTAGTAGTGCGGCTAGGCCTACAAGCTCTATGGTTTTTTACGGAAAGCCTAAAGCACCAGCAGCACGTTCAAAGTTAAAGGGTAGCACAAGTAGTACTAGCCCAGTGACTAAAAAGAAGTGCCTTTTGCCCCAAGCATCATCTTCCCCATCCACAAGCAGCATGCACGGTACCAAGCAGAGCCAAATTAGCAGCAAGACTCAGAGGGGTCCCAAACCAAAGCGATCTCATTCCTTTGTAGGGAAACCACCCCCACCCCCACCTCTACCGCCTCTACCACCACTAGTGCTGCGCCTACTGTTCCCACCGGTACCGCCACGCCATGTCCTCCTAGTACCTCTAGCAAGCCACCAAGTCCTTACAATATTTTTGTAAAGACAGTTAGAGAGATGGCTACACATAGTACTGGAAATCCAGCTAGCGAGGTACCAGAGGAGCCTGAGACTGAGAGGCCAAGTGTAGAGTCTGTTCTTCCTGCTCGCACTACTACTACTACTAGTCACGATATCAGTCTTAGCTCCAGCCCAGCAGGAATTCCATTTGATCTGGCTAATGAAGAACTAGACTATGAGCCAGAGGAAGTAGAGGAGATTAGTGGCCAGGAATCAGATTCCTCAGGGAGCAGTGTACAAATGACTAGTGCACAATTTTCCCCTGAGCCTCCACCTTCTCCGCTGCGATCATCACCACCAACAGCAGCAGCAAAACCTACCAAATCTGCTAGACTTAAAGCAATTAGGAGTCCCACTATGGCCAGTACTGGTAGTACCACCAGTGCCACCACCACTAGTTCTGCCGCTGTTCATCCACCCCGAGCAGTACAAGCAGCACCAAAGGCACACCCCAAGGCTATGCGCGCCCCAATTTGGGAGCACTTTGAAAATGTTGAAGAAGGGCGCTATGGAAAGTGCAAACACTGTGGGAAGCTAATAAGCAGAGGGAAAGTGTCTGGCCATTTCACCAGTGCTAGCATGAAGCATCACCTCAGCACTCAACACAACGCTGTGCTATTGGGGAAAGATGCAGAAGTAAAACGTAGTGCAGGCAGTGGTAAAACCTCAACAGCTGCTTCTGAGCCAATAGCAGCAGCTAGTGCTGGCAGCCAGAGACCAAGGCAGGTTGGAGCACTGCATGCCCAGCCCACCCTGGAAGAATTTGGGGCATTCCACTCCAAGAGAACGATGCCCAAACAGCAGGCCAATAAAGTAACGCGACTTATTGGTCAGTTCATTGCTGTTGGAGGGGCATCCTTCTCCATGATTGAAGGGGAGCCTTTCAAACAATTGATGGCGGCTGTGGCTCCACAATACACAGTTCCGTCACGTTCCACTTTCAGCAGGAACATTGTCCCCTCGCTGTATCGGTCCTGTGTTGCAGCAGTGAAAGAGGAGCTTTCCAAGGCTGCTGGTCAGTGTGTTCATTTCACTACAGATTTGTGGAGTGCACCTAGCGGCCAGCATGCCTTTCTTTCTTTGACAGCACACTGGTGCAGCACGGTGTGTCTAAGGAAGCTGCTGCAGCAGGCTACCGATCATTCCTTCTCCATGCAGAAGTGATGGATGAAAAGCACACTTCCCAAAATATTCTGCATGCGATTAGGAAAATGTTTAGCCTTTGGGTGGGAGCAGAGGCGGGCACCAATGTTGAAGTTGGTTTTGTGGTAACTGACGGAGGTGCCAATTTGGTGAAAGCGCTGCGAGATGGTCATATTGTTGGTGTGCGCTGTGCAGCCCACATCATCCATCTTGTAGTGAAGGCAGCAATGTCAGAAGGAATTAATGTGGCAGCAGTAGTTCTGTCCCGCTGCAGAAAGATCGCTGGGCACTTTCACCATAGTGTTAAGGCTAGCCAACTTTTGAGGGAAGAGCAAGAGAGGTCAGGTCTTCCCGTACACTGCCTACGTAAGGATGTCAGTACACGGTGGAACTCCACGTTAGACATGCTGGAGAGGATTTTGGAGCAGCAGAGGGCAATCCATAATATTGGGATTACATCTCCATTGAATAGGGAGGATTGGACAGTGATCGCCCAGCTAGTGGCAGTCCTTAAGCCATTCAGGGATGCCACAGAAAATTTAAGCTCAAACACTGCCAGTCTGGCCCAGGTAATCCCAGTGTTCTCCCATCTAGGCAGCAAGATGGATGTGTTCCTTGAAAACCGTGAGGCTGTTCAAGGTGGCACTCTACATCCTGACCTAGCAGCCATAGTCAGGAAGCTGAAAGATCTGCTAAAAGTACACCTTCGCAAACGCATGGAAGAGAGTCCCGAAATGATGCTAGCGTGCCTTTGTGATCCAAGAATTAAGGGAAAGCTAGCTTTGAAATTCAATGTTCTCAGTAGCTACCGGGAGCAATTGGTCAACAAGGTGCGTGACTGGCAGCGTAAAATGGGAATGCTGTCCGAGGAGGGTGAGGTGCAGGAGGAGGAAGAGATGATGTGGTCTGCTACCCCTAGCAGCAGCATCAGCAGCAGTGCCACAAGCAGCACAACACAGCTGAGTGGAGCAGCTGCGTTTTGGGAAGAGGCACTTGGCAGTATAGTTGGACCATCTGACAGAGCTAGCAGCAGAAAGGAGAGTAGTGCTGCTGAAATGGTCAAACTTTACCTCTGTGAAGTTCCTTCTGCTCCTAATGTTGATCCTCTTAGCTACTGGGATGAAAAGAAGAGTGTGTGGCCTGCACTCTCATGGGTTGCGCAGCAGCTTCTATCATGTCCGCCAACCACTGTTCAAAGTGAGCGCGTGTTTTCTATGACTGGAAACATACTGAGTCCACAGCGCTCACGCATGGCATCTCATCTGATGGAGCAGATTGCCTTTCTTAAATTCAATCTGCCCAAATTGGGTTACCCAGCTCTTAGCTTGGAAAGTTAAATTTTTTCTCTCTAATGTTTAAGGTAGTTTCTCCCCCTGGTTGCACTTGCTGCGGTGTGGCAATGCCTGCTACCTCCGCTGGTGTAGCCAATTTACGCTAGGGCCTAGTGTCTGAGCTCTGTAAGTCCGCTCCCAAACGCCTAGGACTGACAGTCTTTGGATGCTTTGCCCTGGGGTGAAACAGGTGAGTGGGTCGTCAATTGCCCACTCATTCACCTTTTTCCGTTTCCAACGCTGCTGCTGGTGGTGGTGCCAGTATCTTTTGCCAGTTCGCTTCCTGGCTGAAATCATGCCTCAGATGTCCCTAATGGAAAGGGTAGTTTCTCCCCCCTGGTTGCACTTGCTGCGGTGTGGCAACGCCTGCTACCTCCGCCGGTGTAGCTAGCTTATGCTAGGGCCTTGTGTCTGAGTTCTGTAGGTCTGCTCCCAAACGCCAAGGACTGACAGTGCTTGGATGCTTTGCCCTGGGGTGAAACAGGTGAGCGGGTCGTCAATTGCCCACTCATTCGCCTTTCCCAATTCTGCTGCTGCTGGTGGTGGTGCCAGTGTCTCTCTTCAATGCCAGTTCGCTTCCTGGCTAGTGTCATGCCTCGAATGTCCCTGATGGTAAGGGTAGTTTCTCCCCCCTGGTTGCACTTGCTGCGGTGTGGCAACGCCTGCTACCTCCGCCGGTGTAGCTAGCTTACGCTAGGGCCTAGTGTCTGAGTTCTGTAGGTCTGCTCCCAAACGCCAAGGACTGACAGTGTTTGGATGCTTTGCCCTGGGGTGAAACAGGTGAGCGGGTCGTCAATTGCCCACTCATTCGCCTTTCCCAATTCTGCTGCTGCTGGTGGTGGTGCCAGTGTCTCTCTTCAATGCCAGTTCGCTTCCTGGCTAGAGTCATGCCCCAAATGTCCCTAATGGTAAGGGCAGTTTCTCCCCCCTGGCTGCCTCTGTCTGCGGTGTGGCAACGCCTGCTACCTCCGCCGGAGTGGCCAGCTTACGCTAGGGCCTTGTGTCTGAGCTCTGGAAGTCTGCTGCCAAACGTCTAAGACTGACAGTGTTTGGGTGCTTTGCCCTGGGGTGAAACAGGTGAGCGGGTCGCCAATTGCCCACTCATTTGCCTTTCCCATTTTTCAATGCTGCTGGTGGTGGTGCCAGCATCTCTTCTCTGCCAGTTCGCTTCCTGGCTAGAGTCATGCCTCGAATGTCCCTGATGGTAAGGGCAGTTTCTCCCCCCTGGCTGCCTCTGTCTGCGGTGTGGCAACGCCTGCTACCTCCGCCAGAGTGGCCAGCTTACGCTAGGGCCTTGTGTCTGAGCTCTGGAAGTCTGCTGCCAAACGTCTAAGACTGACAGTGTTTGGGTGCTTTGCCCTGGGGTGAAACAGGTGAGCGGGTCGCCAATTGCCCTCTCATTCGCCTTTCCAATTTTTCAATGCTGCTGGTGGTGGTGGTGGTGGTGGTGGTGCCAGCATCTCTTCTCTGCCAGTTCGCTTCCTGGCTAGAGTCATGCCCAAAATGTCCCTAATTGTAAGGGCAGTTTCTCCCCCCTGGCTGCCTCTGTCTGCGGTGTGGCAACGCCTGCTACCTCCGCCGGAGTGGCCAGCTTACGCTAGGGCCTTGTGTCTGAGCTCTGGAAGTCTGCTGCCAAACGTCTAAGACTGACAGTGTTTGGGTGCTTTGCCCTGGGGTGAAACAGGTGAGCGGGTCGTCAATTGCCCACTCATTCGCCTTTCCCAATTCTGCTGCTGCTGGTGGTGGTGCCAGTGTCTCTCTTCAATGCCAGTTCGCTTCCTGGCTAGAGTCATGCCCCAAATGTCCCTAATGGTAAGGGCAGTTTCTCCCCCCTGGCTGCCTCTGTCTGCGGTGTGGCAACGCCTGCTACCTCCGCCGGAGTGGCCAGCTTTCGCTAGGGCCTTGTGTCTGAGCTCTGGAAGTCTGCTGCCAAACGTCTAAGACTGACAGTGTTTGGGTGCTTTGCCCTGGGGTGAAACAGGTGAGCGGGTCGCCAATTGCCCTCTCATTCGCCTTTCCAATTTTTCAATGCTGCTGGTGGTGGTGGTGGTGGTGGTGGTGCCAGCATCTCTTCTCTGCCAGTTCGCTTCCTGGCTAGAGTCATGCCCAAAATGTCCCTAATGGTAAGGGCAGTTTCTCCCCCCTGGCTGCCTCTGTTTGCGGTGTGGCAACGCCTGCTACCTCCGCCCGAGTGGCCAGCTTACGCTAGGGCCTTGTGTCTGAGCTCTGGAAGTCTGCTGCCAAACGTCTAAGCCTGACAGTGTTTGGGTGCTTTGCCCTGGGGTGAAACAGGTGAGTGGGTCGCCAATTGCCCACTCATTCGCCTTTTCAATGCTGCTGCTGGTGGTGGTGCCAATATCTCTTCTCTGCCAGTTCGCTTCCTGGCTAGAGTCATGCCCAAAATGTCCCTAATGGTAAGGGCAGTTTCTCCCCCCTGGCTGCCTCTGTCTGCGGTGTGGCAACGCCTGCTACCTCCGCCGGAGTGGCCAGCTTACGCTAGGGCCTTGTGTCTGAGCTCTGGAAGTCTGCTGCCAAACGTCTAAGACTGACAGTGTTTGGGTGCTTTGCCCTGGGGTGAAACAGGTGAGTGGGTCGCCAATTGCCCACTCATTCGCCTTTTCAATGCTGCTGCTGGTGGGGGTGCCAGTATCTCTTCTCTGCCAGTTCGCTTCCTGGCTAGAGTCATGCCCAAAATGTCCCTAATGGTAAGGGCAGTTTCTCCCCCCTGGCTGCCTCTGTCTGCGGTGTGGCAACGCCTGCTACCTCCGCCGGAGTGGCCAGCTTACGTTAGGGCCTTGTGTCTGAGCTCTGGAAGTCTGCTGCCAAACGTCTAAGACTGACAGTGTTTGGGTGCTTTGCCCTGGGGTGAAACAGGTGAGTGGGTCGCCAATTGCCCACTCATTCGCCTTTTCAATGCTGCTGCTGGTGGTGGTGCCAGTATCTCTTCTCTGCCAGTTCGCTTCCTGGCTAGAGTCATGCCCAAAATGTCCCTAATGGTAAGGGCAGTTTCTCCCCCCTGGCTGCCTCTGTTTGCGGTGTGGCAACGCCTGCTACCTCCGCCCGAGTGGCCAGCTTACGCTAGGGCCTTGTGTCTGAGCTCTGGAAGTCTGCTGCCAAACGTCTAAGACTGACAGTGTTTTGGTGCTTTGCCCTGGGGTGAAACAGGTGAGCGGGTCGCCAATTGCCCACTCATTTGCCTTTCCCATTTCCTTTTCCATTTCATTATTTTCCTTCTGATACACAACCAACCAAACATAACACACACAATAACACATATAACACATATAACACAAAGTGACATCACACATAACACACATACACACACACTTACAATGCACAAAACACAAGGACCTTTTCCTTGTTATTTGCCCTGGCCTTCACTCACTAATAGCATTACATTAACACTATAACTCACACTTCACCCTATAACATTTTCCCATCCACATACCTGCCAACAGACCCAACTTTTTCAGGGACAGTCCTGCTTTTTTCCAGTCCTGTCCCATCTAATTTAGCTAAACTAGGTATGCAAAATGCAAATACACATAGGTAGTTATAGCTCGGTAGGTAACGCTACTATAAACATTTAATAAATATAATCAAGTACTAAATAATAAATCTAACTTTAAAATACATTTAAATAAACCCCTATTTTTTTTAAAAAAAAAACATTAAAATTAAATTATTATTATTTAGACATAATCCATCTTTAACCAAACCAGTGCACTGCTACTAATCTTAAACATAACCGTACATTAACCCTAAGCTATTTTTTAGTTCTTGTCCAACATTTTTCCATCAGCATACCTGCCAACACACCCAAGATTTTGGTGGACAGTCCTGCTATTTTCCAGTCCTGTCCAGTAAGTAAGTTGGGTTGTTGCAAAGTATGCCATTGTAAATAGGTAGCAAATGTTAGGCATGTAAAGTGGTCCAAAATCAATTTAAAAATGTAAAATATTCCCTATTCTTTTATTAAACATCTATGGACAGTACACCTCGGTATGTGTGTGCAACTCTATTGGTCGTTTCGGCAGGGAGCTCGCCTGCCATCAACGAATGAAGTGCATTCTGCAGTTCTGCAATTCACTCGTTGATGCCAGACCAGCCCCCTGCCGAAACGACCAATAGAGCTGCACACACGTACCTTCACGGCAGCTGCTGCTGCTGTGATGTGTTATTAACCCCGTATTAACCCCTGCTAGGCAACCAGGAGGAAAACGAAGATTAAACGAGCACGAAGAATGTCCGCGAATATTCGCCCGAAGAGAAGACAGGAACGGGCGAATATTCGCGGAATACGAAGATTTTTTTTTTCCCGAAGACGAGCACGAAGACGAACACGAAGAGCCCCCTGGTGCCCAAGTCTA
>VKOC01047496.1:0-11310 GCA_009364415.1 Spea multiplicata
GTGTATACGTGTGTGGATTGGTGTATATGTGTGTGGATTGGTATATATGTGTGTGGATTGGTATATATGTGTGTGGATGAGTATGTGTGAGGATTGGTAAGTGTGTGAGAGTGATGGGTGTTATGCTGTACCATTTCCAATGTCTTTTCATGATCTAATTATGCTCTAAAAGTACATCATAACTCCCATCACTCTATACTGTTCCATACAGTGGCAGAGCTGGGAGGCAGAGGCCTTGCACCCCCACCACAGGACTCCTGAAAGGTAAGTGAACTTCAAAGAGGGAGAGGGTAGATAGTTAGGAGGGGGTAGTTGCGGCGGGCTTAAGGGGCTCTGCGTTAATGTGGCCATATAGGACCAGTCAGTCCGGTCCTGACTGGGCCTATTTTAAGGTGGGGGTTACATAGTGAAAAGGGGGAACATAGTGAGAAGGGGCAGATAAGATGAAGAGAGGGGGTAGTGTGAATGCGTATGAGAATGAATAAATGTGTGGATGAATTGTGTGAATTCGTATGACAATTAATGAATTCATGTGAGGATGAATTGCTTGAATGATTTGTGAGACTGCATTAATGAATGTGTTAATGATTTGTGTGAATGATTAAATGCAAAGATGGTACATGAAGGGTGGGCTTTAACAATAAATAAATAAATATGGGCTGCTCAGGCTTAAATGCCCGGGCCTATTTTTTGTCCCAGTCCGGGCCTGGTTCTCACGTTGTAACTGTTACAGGCGATAGTTCTTCCAGCTATGCACAAACTCTTCGCTCATTAATACAATGTTCTTTGCATATACAGATGGCTGAATTGAGTATCGCGTCTTATGATCAATATTAACCAGCCATTGCGGCATGCGCGGCTCAGAGCCGGCAGCTGATCCATCGCGTCCTCTGTTTGCTTTACAATCAGATAACACCTGTTTACAGGCAGCCACTGTGCCCGTCTAATCATTACGGAGGAAACAGCAAATAGCCCTGTCATTAATCACTGCTATGAAGGTTCCTGATACGAATAAAATAGGAAACTTTTGTTTGGGGAACATTAATAAATATTGTCCATCTGCGTTTTCCATTTAAGCGCTAAAATAATCTCTCTAGGCCTTGGCATTAACCCTTTCCATTGCAGAAAATAACCATTATTTTATTCCCTTTTCATTGTCAAGGGGCTGAGAATGAACCTCTAGTGACCTGTTTTGCAATTATTATGCACTGGCGGGGGCGGTAGCCCTCTAGGGACCTGTTTTGCAATTTTTATGCTGGGGGGGGACAAAATAACTGTAGATTTTTAGGTGTTCTTGGTGAGAAAAACATGCCGAAATAAAAGTTTTTTACTCGACTCATCATTATTCCATAGATGATACATAATATCCATTAAAAATATGTTCTTTTATTTGTCTGTCCCTTTCCTAATCAGACCTCACCTAAGTAGTGCTTACAGTAACCTCATTCAGGGGTTCAAGTGTTTAAGCCCAAAAACACACCGGGGTTAAGTCACCCTTGCCGACTTTTGTTCCAGGTCTCCCATGACCAAAAGTGGGTGTGGCCTGAAGTGGGTGGAGTTATGCGGCACTGTGTGGCCCTGCAGCATTGAGCTACTCGGTACAGATACTGGGTGTCTGAGCTCATTTACCAGTGTTTAGGCTGTGTATGTCTCTCATTTAAATGCCGTATTTTTATGCCGGGACAGACCTGAATGTCACGGGACAGGACCCAAAAAGAGACCGTCAAATTCGGGACTGTTGGCCACCTTCATACCGCTCACCAAGCTGAAACTCGGTCAGACGTTCAAAAAAACAGTATATTGTAATAAAGATAAATTAATGGTAAATTAGTTAATATTAAACGTGCCTGATGGTTCCAGAAAGCTTCTAATTAGACATCAAAAAACAAACCGTTCCCTTCAGCATTTAGAGTCCCCAGAAATTATACATTGTCAGCTTATTTGGCAAAAAAAAATATGTATTTGTTCTCATCTGTTCCAAGAAATAAATTATACGAATACGAGAATGATAGGATTTGTATTCTAAGTTCTCTAGTTGCCAACAAAGCATAATGGATTGCAGATGGCATTTAAATGACCAAATTACAAGAGTAATTGCAAAAAAGGGCCATTTATCTGCATATAAAATGCTAAACAAGTATTTAGCAGAGCGGAGCTCCAGGATCGGTTATGTCCGAATGGGGGCCTGTGGGCTGGATGAATCCCACAAAGGATTTTCTACGTTTCAACATGTAAACCCCAGAAAAAGGAACTATTTTTGTTTTAACATTCTTTGGTTGTAGTAAAGATCCATGCTAAACATCATGAAAAAGTACCCAAAATATTTTTTTTCCTCCCCATCACGGAGCTCGCGTTTTGAAATCACTCACTGAATTTATCATTTAATTTCATGTGAAATCTTCGGCATTTATATTATCAGGTTAGACAATCTCTCGGTGAAATCCAATGGCCTTGTTCTAACCTGCTAGTATAAAATAAATTGGTCGATACCCACTCCTGCGATGTATTCACGGCGAAGATTTAACAGTTGTCTTGTAATAAGTGTTGTTTTTCTCTGTGTATTGTTAGAAAAACACATAAATTGCTTCTCTATCTGTCGGCGTTACTTCTAAGACAATTACTTTTCTCCTCGCAGGAGCCAGGATGCCGCTTCCTTACTGAATAATATATATTACGGAAAATAATGATCCTATAAAGATACATAGCCCGGGGTTCTACCGTTATTCATGTACACCTGGTTACTTTTTATGGTTTGGTGTACTAGTATTATATGGCGTGGCGGCACGGCATATTTATACGGCCAGGCCGGAATAATCCGGTATGTAGAGGGCATTCTGGAACTCTAGTAGAACTTCATATACTAGTATTGTGTGTTCCACTAGCACGGTCTTTGGTATGGTCGTACCCACACCTGGGAACTTCTGGCCCCGTTGAGGTCGGTGGACGGTCCCGTGACATTGGTGGGCGGTCCCGTGACATCGGGGGCGTTCCCGCTGATTTCAGTGGGCGTTCCCACTGACATCATGGGGAAAAAAACCCATTTAAAGAGGAAATGGGCAGGAAGAAGCGGAGAACTGGAGAAGAGGTGCTTCACCCGGAGAGTTCCCAGGTATCTACTATAAGGTATGACCATACCAAAGACTCGTACTGTCACTAAATGCCCAGTTCTGCTCAGAAAACAGTTATTAAGCTATCTTGAATCTACAGTTAATATACTCATTGGGGTCTAATCACTAAAAGGAGAGTTAGAAGGAGAATTTTGGTCTCAGCTCATTGTCTTCTCCACGCATCATGTGGGCGAATGGTATACTAAAGAAGTCTGATTATTGTGGTCTGGCATGGTAGTTCAGCTTGATGCATCAGAATGCTCTGTTATTATCTAGAGCCTTAGATACATATTCCTAGCGACCGCTGTTATCTGGTAGGAAAAGACAGTCTACAATCTCCCCTGGTGACATCAGGCTTATCTGACAGATCTCGAAGCCTCGGTGCATTCATATGACAGCTCCAAGCAGAGTTGCGGATGGGGGCATCTATCTCATCCAGATTCCATCTCTCTCTCTCCGCTCAGATGGGGAATGCATCCTTCTCCATCGATGACGGCTGATGGGAGATACAGTTGCCTTTTTTCCCCTTTGAAACAAGAATAGCAGCTGTATTTGTCAGATAGGGCTGTTGTCACAGCAGCAATCCCAACATGTATTCCTGCGCACATTAAAAATGCCAATAGTTTGGCCATCTGGCTTTTCGGATCCACAACCTATATAAAAAAGTAACTAAAAACGTAGATTCCAGCTGTTTTCATGTATATTCTGCAAATATGAGCCCTGTACATAATAAAAACACAAACATGCACTACCTTAAATTGTCGCTTATTACAATAACCATGAATTAAAAGGCCATTTACACACATTTTTTTCATCGTTCAGTGAAATGGGTGACATAACCCCGATTCTGGGCGTGCTTCACCCATGACTCGGCTCTGGATTTGCTCCTGCATGATCATAATCAGACTTGGACCTCCCCTGCATTGCAGAGGCCGCCGGGGCATTTGTTACCCCCACAGAGGGTAAAATTTTCTCCTTATATTGCTCAAATCAATAGATAAGCAGTTAACTGTAGGTACAAAATGGCGGCTTGGTGGGCTGAGATGGTATCAGAGCGATACAACGAAAAACAGAATGGAGTCAGGAGTAACCTAAGGGATGGAGAAGGGGAAGAGTTGGTGAGAGGTTGTGTGGGGGGGTTGTATTAATGGTGGATACAGAGATGGTGCGGCTTCTCTGAAGAAGTGGGTTTTGAGATGTTTGTTGAATGTTGGGATGGAGGGTTAATGCTGAAGGTTTGCTGGAAGTAGGTTCTAGAGATATGGGGGGAGCCCGAGTGAAATCTTGTAGACGGGAAAAGGAAGAGGTGATGAGTGAGGAGGAGAGCCTTAGCCCATGGGAAGAACGTAAGGATCGAGTAGGAGAGTCTTTGCTTATGAGGGCAGAAATGTATGGGGGACAGTGTTATCGGGGGCAGCGTTATGGGAGGCCTTGTATGTTAGTACCAGGATTTTAAATTTAATTCTAAAGGTAATTGGGAGCCAGCGGAGGATTTCACAGAGTGGAGAAGCAGAAGAAGAACGACGTGCAAGGAAGATAAGCCTAGCAGCAGCATTTTAGGCAGACTGCAGAGGAGAGAGTTGGAAGGCCAGCCAGGAGAGTGTTACAATAGTCAAGACGGGAAATGATAAGGGAATGAATTAGGGTTTTGTCCAAGTGGTATCTCACATAACAAGGACTTCAAGATGCAGTTTGATAATGCCTGGGTAAGACTTTATTATTAATAATAATAATAATAATACATTTTATTTATGTATAGAGAATCGTATTTTCTATGTATTACCTTTCTGTGATCTAAACTCAGGGCTGCTTTATTAAAGGTCACCAGTGCTTCCTCCCACCCCAGGCTCACACAGGGAACCAGCTTGTGTTTTCCAGGCTCTGCCTCATTTTCTACCATATAACAAATATTTTCTCAATATTTAAACCCGTTGGTTAAACTGATAAGCGCACACATCACATCGGATAAGATACAATTACATTATTCCGGCTCACATCAGACAAAATACAATTACATTACTCTGTATCTAAGCCAGAAAATGTCTGCTACAAATACAAAAAGGTTAGTTTTTACCAGAATATATCCAACAAGCATTCCTTATATTTATTACATGACAAATTTTTATATAGCGCCGTCCGTGGCGCTGTTACAAAAGGGGACAGAGAAAATATTTAACAAAGACAATAATATTAACATAGACTAAAACATAGTTATACAGAAGGAGAACAGGGTCCTGAGCTTGTGAGCTTACAATCTATTGGGTAAGCCAGGACACTCTAAATATGGACACTTATAAGGGTCATATTTATAAAAAGGCAATACCGTGGGGCAGTCGCATGGTACCCAACTGAATATTCTTTGTGACACCTAGTTGTCCGCTTTTAGTATTCTGCACCAGAACTGGTGTTTGTTAAGACAGCCGGATGTCTATGGAGCTTGCGTTCCACAACCAATTTTATACCTCTATACCAGGAATAGCCAACCGGCACAGGTCAACTCCCATTACTCTCAGCCAGAATTAGGCTTTATACAGACAGTGTTGCAGGAGGTACACGTTAACCACCCCTTGTCTTGAAAACAGCTTTTCATGGATGGGCATGAGCTCGTTATCTCCCGCAAGCAAGGTCTCGCCTATGGAGGATTTGTTGAAAAGCTGCCTGCCCCAAATAAAATGATAAAACTCAACAAATAAATAAACAGTAATCAGGCGTTACAGCGTTAGCCGCCGCGGAACCTCACAGACGCTAAAATGATTTCATCGTGATTATGCGTCTATACGGGACATTACAATCTGTATACCGATGACAGCTCGGCTTTTAAAAAAATCCATAACGGCTGTTAGCGCGGCGGCCCTGAGAATCTGGGTCAGGGAAACTAATTTCACTGATAGCTAATTAAATACAACTAATTAGTGCTTTTCATGGGGGTTTATAAACACTTCATTTCAGATTCTGACTCCAGGATCAGATATTCCAAAATATTTAGAGTTTGTTCCTAAAACACTGCATATATATATATATATATATAATATATGCAGATAAGGACCCTGGTTGAAATTACCTCCTTTTTATGTATTTCAATGTTTCTATCACATCTCCTCTCACTCTTCTTTCCTCAAACCTATACATATTCAGTACTTCAAGAGTTAAAAAGCACTATCTATATAATAAATACCATAAACATGTATTTTATGCGTAATGTTTAAACTGGGCTGTTCAGAGTCTTCCTATAATATGAAATGATTATCCCATCCGCTTTATTATCTACTACACTTATAAAGCGCATTTTTGGTGCAAAACGCTGTAGGAACATTCCATTGGTTGCTATGGAGATCGCACCATTATCACCCTCTGCACCAACATATGTACTAAACCCCTATAAAAAAAGGTAAAATATAATATGAAACCTACCGTTTAAGCACATTTCAAAGGGTTTGCAAAGGTCATCTTCAAACAAGCAACCTACAGCCAAGAAAAAGAAAATATAATCAGTAATGGTTCAGGTTATGAGATGAACAGAAAAAAAGTAGCATTTTTCTTTATTAAAAAGAAAACAATCCCATGCTGCCGTATAGGTAGGAAAGTTTGGGGTCTATAAAGGGAGAGTTTTTGAAGGAGAATTGAGGCATCATCTCCCCCACTTTTCATTATGAAGGAACGGAGATTTCGAGCCGGGCGTCTCGTCCAACAGTGCCCGACCTCACAGACGCTCTACTGGATGAACGGGCAAAAAATCCCACAGAAACTCCCCAAAATCCTGTGGAAATCCTTCCCAGAAGAGTGGAAGCCGTTATATCTGCAAAGGGGGGACCGACTTCATATTAATGTCTATGTATTTAGAATATGATGTCATCAAAGTCCCTGTTGGTGTAATGGTCAGGCGTCCCAATACTTTTGTCCATATAGTGTACATTAAATTATCGTAATCTGTAAAGATAATCGTATTTATCGTACTGAAGTGCTAAATGTAATATGTGGGAATATTTTAAGTATAATATCAGTATTAGATACAGAACATAAGCATGATGTGCATTCATCCGCAGCAACTTGGGTTGTTGAAAGGAAACCTATGATGCGTTAGCCTTGGAGTTTAACATCATCTGACAGATAAAGGAGATAGAGAGAATAGTTGGCTGTAAATGATGAAAGGTCAGCTGCTGCTGTGGCAACAGAAAAAAAACCACCGACAAGTTAGAGTCCCCCCCAAGAAAAAGCAATAGGGCCAATGGTTAAGTTAAAAACACCAAGGATTAGGTAATCCATGATGTTTCCAGGTTAAAATAGCTGTTTATTATGAATATGTAGATAAATTTATATCATTATTCTCGTTGAGGACCAGACACATATTTTACCCAAATAAGCCTTTAACAAGTCACATTAATAAGAAACGAAATGAAATAATGGGTATTTTTTTTCTTTTGTTTGCCATGTTTTTCTTTCCAGAATGCAGTAATTAGACATCAGAGGAATGCTAACAAAATAAAGAATGATATTCCGAAAAACAACTTGACCTTCAACGGAATCCTTTTTTGTATGATATTTAAATGTGTCTAAGTACCGGAAGGATTGGACCATCTGCATATTTACCTTGTTACTGACCTTTCTCGTGTGACAGAATTGTAGAAATGTTTGAGTCCTGCTAATGAATATCAGAGATCTATGCTAGCAAGAGTAGAAATGCTAAGCATTCATAAGTCCAAGCGCCTTCGGAAAACGACTGCATCATTTTCTATTTTACTGGAAATGTGTGGAAAATGTTGTCATGTGTACACATTTCGGGAATGTACTAATGGTCTGGCATGTAAAATGTTAAAGGTGATTTTCCACCCACACGCGTGTAATTAAATGTGGTATTAGAAAGATTATTCCTAGTACTATTGAAAATCCAGACACTTTAAAGAAATATTTTTTTTGCTCCATTCATGTTTTTTCAGGCAATGCTTAATTGTCACGCGCCGACAGGCTTCTGCTGCCGTAGAAACTGGGAAAAAACCTTTTTAAACATTTCTGTATTTTTGCCTCAGAGAAAGGGTTAAAACGTCAGATATGCTTTTTGGGTTTTTTGTCTGATCCGTGGGGGGTCCCGCCTCGTTTTCAGGGCTTCGTACGGATCACAGAATTTACGAACGTTTGGTAAATTTGCAATTCTTACCAATTTGAATGCACAAGTCTACTAGACGGTATTTCAGTTAATGTGTGCTACACAGAACTAGATAGATCGGGCATACATATAACACGTGATTCTGGTGATCTGATCACTAGAGCAACCAATAGAACGAGCGCCAGAGTTATTGTTATATTAAATCCACCTGGAGCATGTTCTCTGAAAATGTGTTTTAGGCTCCCATATTACTAGGCATTAAGGGTATCAGTCCTACCCTGGCAATTCCCAGAATGCATCGTTGTCTTTGCTTAATTTGCATTTCTTGTTTATACTCAATGGCAGCACCGCAAGGGAGCAATGAAATGCAAGGTCAAGCAATGCTGCCAGCGAGTAATGCTGGGCGCCGGGATATGATGTCATATCCTGGCGCTCTGCAGGAATATAGAATAGCATAGAATATATAGAAAAAAGGAGGATAAATAGAAAGATATAGGGGAGAGATAATGAGGAGAGGAGAAAAGGGAGAGATAGTGAGAATGGGGAAAACAATAAGAAAGAAGAGGGATGGGGAAAAGGGGAAGAATATTTAAAAGGTGATTGAATGTGAATAAGGGGAGAGATAGGAAGAGAGGTGAGATAAAGAGAACTAAGAGATTGGGAGAAAATAAAGATGTAATGTGAAAAGGGGAGAGATAGGGAGAAAATGGAGAGATAAGGAGAACGATGAGATATAGAAAAAAAGGGGAGATAATAAGAATCAAAGAAAATTAAGAGATAAAAGAAAAAAAAGAGAAATAGGGGGAGCCATAAAAAAGAGGAGAAGAGATAAACGGAAAGGGGAGGGGAGACAGACAGGGGAGAGATATTGAAAAGGGGTGAGATAAAGGGAAAGAGCAGTGCAGAAAGAGGTAGGTGAATTTAAGATTAGAGGCCACGTGAGTTGAGTCTGGCCTAAGGCAGCACAAAACCTAAATACACCACTGACTATAGTGACATATTTTTTAAAGGGGAAGTCCCACCACCCTGCCCAATATTTGTAATAAAGCATTACGTGTGTAAGTAATCCATACATTACAGTCTTATGATTGTTTGTTATTTAATTGTACTTATCGTAATGTTTCACGTGAGTCCAACCTCTTGGAGCTCAGAACACCGCAGTAATTATATTGAACACAATTTAGCACGCAGCACGATGAGCCATTTGGATGCCTATTGTCAAAAAGGTCCCAAAGTGCGCACTTATTTTCAGAAACACTCAGCTTCACAGTCAGTAGGGGATGTCACTGTTCCATTTAGTCCAACGTCCAGTTGGTTGAGGCAACACTGTGAAGAATTGTGTGCACAGAAGGAACCAAAATTTAAAGATACCCACGAAAGACTTCCATTAAGTTTCCAGCACACTGCTCTACCGAACACATACCTGCCAAACATACAACACTAGGAATCGCAATATCGTTCTGTAAAAAAAAGCAACATTTACAAAAATATATAAATATGCTTTTTTTTTACAGGACGATATTGGAGCATATACTTTAATCCTTGTGCATGGTATTCTCTCAGTGATGAAAGAACACTAATGGCCAGATTCTAAAAAGAAATATCTGAACACTTTTACTGGGTGGTCATGGAAGGACCACCTGTGATTCCACCTATCACCACTAGATGTCACCATTTACACAGACAATCACAGCTTAGTTCTGTGCATGGTTTTTTGCACCAAGTTCTGACAGTGTTCTGATAAGCAGTACTAGTGCAGTGCTTTGAAAGGGTTAACATGTAGCTAAATACATCATGTTGATAGCTTATGAATAAGCTTTCGGCAAATACGACCTATGATGGTCACATCAATAAGACCTATGATGGGGTCACATCATTTTTAAATGGCACTTATCCACTGGTTACATAGTAAACATCTTTTTTCTCCTGGTTATGATAAAAACAATGCTGTGAGTTAGTGTGCTGGGTGCAGGGGAGGGCTGGCAGCCTAAGGCCTGGGGGGCAAGTCTAGTCAACTGGCCCATTACACCATCAAAGCGGTCGTCATGCGGCAGTCACTCCACCAGCGCCTAATGAAATTAAAGTGGCCGGCGCGCACACACCGCATGCCTCAGCTCTTCATCTCACCCCTTTTAAGACGTGGGAAGAGGAGCTGAGGCATGGCTGTTGGGTCTGACTGCCGCATGATGCAGGGGCGTACATAGAGTATTAGGCACCTGTGGCAGATCCTGTATGTGGCACCCCCCCCACACACACACACACACTTTAAAACTGCATAGTTTCTATGATTAGGCAAACATTGACAGGGGTTCAGCATAACTGTTATCATTATATGCTTAGGGATTACGCGGTACCACCGTCAATGTGTGCCTATACACCGAGCCAGACACTGACAACCCCTATCACTATACACCGAGCCAGACGCTGACAATACTGCAGTACAACCCTATCACTATCACTATATACTAAGCCAAACATTGATGTGGTGTAGGCCTGCCACTTTAATGACTGGCATAGTATATAGTAGGGATGCACCGAAATGAAAATTCTGGACTGAAACTAAAAATTCAGCATTCACTTGGCCAAAACTGAAAAAAAAACAAAAAAAAACAACTTTAAAATACTTTATTAAAAGTAACACCAAAATTAGACAAAAAAATCAACAACAATATTAACATATTAACAATATATATATACACATATATACAACAACAATCACAATCCTATCATGCCCAGGTTCTAGCATGTGCTGGCTGACTTAGCATGATAGGAGTGTGATTGCTGTTTGCAATTATATATATATTAATACTGTCATTGAATTATTCTGTCCAATAAAAGTGTTAACACACCGAAGTTGGACCAAAAAATAATTTATAACAGCAATCACACTCCTATCATGCCTAGGCAGCCACTACATGCTGGAATCTGGGCATGAAAGGAATGTGATTACGGACTCCCTATGCCAAGCTATCCCCAAACATTTACACATCCATGCTATCTGAAACCCTCATTCACAAACATTCAGCATAACACCCATCACTCTCACACACTTACATTTAGCATAACACCCATCACTCTCACACACTTACATTTAGCATAACA